>JAIVFH010000128.1:0-87650 GCA_025765595.1 Obelidium mucronatum | reverse complement strand
AAAGAGACTTCACAAAAAAATGGCAAAAATGCGCAGTTGGTAGTGAATGGGCTTTCTCATTCTCCTACTTTGCAGATACGCAGATGATGAATGGGCTTTCTCATTCTCTCTGATCTGTGTTTCTCACTGTCGACGCAAGGGGCGCAAAAACCAAGTTCGTAAATGTGAGTTTTGTATTATTCATCCTCTTCTTCCTCATCCCCCTCTTCTTCCTCATCCCCTTCCACTCCTTCACCATCATCTTTGTTGGCGTCTTCATCATCTTCCTCGTCATCCTTTTCTTGTTGTTCCCCCTCCGCTTCCATTTTTGTCTTCGCTTTCGTTTCTAATAACTCTTTTCTTCTTTGAAATTCTGCTCTGGATGTCGGCGTTTCTCAAGTCTGCGAGACACCACATAATGAAATCCGCTTGGACAGGCTCGTGGAAGCGAATCAGGTGAGCGGTTTGATCGAACCACTTGGCACACTGTTCTGCCGCGGACATGTTAAACCTTCCCTTTCCATTTGCAGGCCCTCCGGACGTCAATTCCTTGAATTTTGCTGGATCGCAATGCTGTGTACAGAAGTTGTCCCTGTGCATCCGAAAGTGGAACCTGTCAACCACAAAAGTAACAGTCTTGTACAAGAACCTGATTCCAACAAAGATCGGTGGGTAAGTATAAGAACAGAACACTATATAATGAAAAGAGCGCGTAATAATAAATAAGTAAAGTGCACCTTTCATATATTGCGAATTTTCCTGCTACGTGTCGGGCGCGTAGGGATTGGAGCAAGCAGCAGGCTCTATCGTAGAAAACAAAGGTCGGTACTTCGCCCATTCGCGCAAAACAGTGGCATAAGAAGCGAGAAATAAAGGTAGAAGATTCAAAAGAGTACATCTTAGATATTCCAATGATCATGCCGCAGCTCCACACAGCCATAAATATTCCAGGCAGGAACCGCTGCTTTCAGACTGTACTTGAACCACTGATCCGCTACTAACTCTTTTTCTTGTGTATCAATATGCACTGTAGATGTTCGCGTTTTCTTGGACTTTTGTGTAGCTTTAAAGTCCTTGTTCCACTGTTTCCCAATGATTTCCTGGACAGTCGTGTTGTGAGAGCTGAGTCCGCAGGTACTCAAAACAGTGTCTGTCTTTTTTTGCTTGCAGCCAGAGATGATGCACTCATTCCTCAGCTGGGCATGCGATGAGCAGAACAATGTGTTCACACCAAGAATAGGCAACACACAGCCAGGCACAGAACACAAGAGATGCCCCATGACTTTCCCATCCATTACACTGCCAGAGATTTCTTTTCCATTGTAAAACTGGTGGCACCCGTTGCAGCGGTGACACCATTTCTTGCTAAAGTAATCAGTCATGAACGTGACGTATTCCCGCATTGCGGGCCTGATGTCATGAATAGAATCACCTGTTTTTGGTAAGTATGGACCCAGAAACAGGGAGTTGCTCCACACATGTGTTGTTTTGGGGGCCCAGGAAGGTCTGAAGTGAGTGAACCGCATATGTTCATAGTCATCATTGGCAGGGATCTTGGAGATGTACTGCTGCAGTAGTAGCATGTGATACACGTAAAATCCTCGTTTGAAGATCACTGCGCTGTCTGGATCTGGCACTTTGATGGTTGGGAAGGCCAGTGAATATGTGCGCTGCTCACGATACAGTTTCACCCTATGTGCGAAATAAGCAATTTAGTATTTACCATGCAAGAAAATACCAACAGAAGGCCAGATGGCAGGTGCTTTAGCCAGAGATCCGCAAAAGGTATGGTGACGTAGTACTGCTCATTGATCTTGAGGAAGCCAACTGACAGGATTGTTTCAAGCGGATACATCTCTATCAACTGCTTCTGTTTGTCTTCGCTCATGTACGCGACAGAATCCACATTGTACCACATGCGGCATTTAGTGCAGTTGCCCTTGAACAGCAACGCTTGGTATGGGCCTTCCATCCCCAACACCACTACTTGTGTGCTGCTGAAAGTCAAGTTTTTGGTGCACCTGTGGCATTGCGAGAATGGAGCCACAAGGACAGATGACTGGACAGGTTTCCAGTGATTGACCGCGTCCATGCCTGGGCACTGGAATACTCTGTCAGCCAAGGTAAATACTGTTTCATTGGTCAAGGAAAACTGCTTGGAGATGTGATCACAGATGGCCCTCATGCGGTTGTTGTTGTCATATAGTTTGACTGCGGACTTGTACCTATGTAGGAATGGCTTGACTTTCCGCAACTCGTTGGCCAGCACAACTACCGCTCTTGCTTCATCTATGAAGGACATGTTGGTTATTTTTACTTTTGTTGTTCTGTGCATTCCAGAATGCCACCATTCTTTGCAACTCATTTTTGATCAGTTTGGGTTCAGCCTGATGGGGAAAAGCAACCAATTGCGATCAACGCGACGCTATAAGTCCAATATATTGGCAATAAAGAATCCTTTAATTGTGTCAGAGGGTTTTTCTTTATTGCATGTGCTTTGATACTTGGTAATATCACTCTCTCTTTGATCCCACTTTGGCCTGCCTCGCCCTTTCCATCTTCTCCCTATTTGCTTGTTTAACTTTCAGCCTTTTGGCAATTCCTTGCTTTGCAGCCTTGGCTGCTGCCACTCGTCCAGCATCACCCCGCACTGCCCAACTTGACACCAACTCAGCCACCACATCCCTCACCCCATCAAACCTGCAATCACTATACTCTTCTACAGTTAGCAAGTCTGCTTCTAACTCTTGACAACCACCATTGTTGCCCTTAAAGATAGTAGAGCGGTAATAAAACCAAACCATATAGTAGTGGTACTTAACATTTGTGTTCCCCCAAAGGAACGTGTGCTTGCTGGCGCAATTGTATTTGTATACATACAGGTAGTCTTTTGGAAAGATTACGTGTGGGCCGCCCATGATGGATGTCGCGTCCTTGGTTGTTGAGACTGTGATCACAGCGTGCGGGTATCCAGAAGGCATGACAGAGAGATCGCCAGGCCTCTTTACAAAGCAGATCCTGGCTGTATATGTGCAGGAAGGACCCACCTCCAAAGCCATGGCTTGAGCGAAAGACAGGGGATTAAGGGTAGGGATGATGGCTGTAGGGTCGCTGGGGACAAGCACCACCCACAGCTTGAAGAGCTGCTGATTGGTGGGTAATTGAAGGAGGACGTTGATGGCTGTTCCATAGTCCTGATGGAGGGGGGAGTGGCGGTAGTGGTTGATGGGTTGACACAACATGATTGGAGCAGAAAACGCCGCATGCTGCAGCTCCCATTGCTCCAATGGATCAAAAAACCCAGAAATAAAGCTCCTTTTGTGTGGTTGATCGTTATGGTAGCAGGCTGTGGGGAAATACCCCCCTGACGTCAAGCAATCAGCAGGAATACTGGAGGATGGCAGGAATAGAATCTTGCCAGGATTGGCAAGCAGGAGGGATTCCAATGGCTTTAGATCCAGGTTGCAGTCTGGCAGGGTGTAGATGCGGCTGCAATCCAAGAGCACTTGCTCAATTTGATCCAGAGCGGCAAGGATCTCAGCAGGAGCAGCAGGACACGCTCTAATTGCAGAGATCGGGTTAATAGAAGAGGCTGATTTTGCTGTATGTTTGCTTGAGGCGGTGGCAGCGGTGGCGGCGGCTTGGCGTTGTCTTGTTGAGCGTTGCATTCTTCAAGTCAAAGTGATGAGGGTGTTGTAGAGGGACTGGAAGCGGTGCTGGTTCTGTAGGCAGGTGAGCTGATCGTTGTGGGCACTAGAGAGATTTTGGAGAGAATTCTTAAACTTTATTTCCAAACATGGAGCTTGCAACATGAGTTTCATGTGCCTCCAACACTTCCCCTCAAGCGAACATGATTGAATAAAGAATGAATTGAACAACGATCAGACTTGGATCATGTGACATGAATGTGACTTGATTAATTGCCAATGATTGAATTAAGGCTTGGTGATTAAATTCGGGTTCGGCGAAGGTCATGTGATTGTCACGTGATGGTGCCTTCCCCTTGATCGTGTGAATCGCTTGAGAGTTGTGTCTTTCTGTGCGGTCTTGCGTTATTACACCCTGTGTCAGATTCTTACTGACTAAAACACTCGTCCCTCGCTCAACCATTAAAATGGCGAAGCAAGGATAAAGTGAAACCTTCATAGGCGGATATGTAATAATCGAACAAGTGCGCAGAGCAGGTCTTGAACCTGGGTTGTCTTGGTAGCAGACTTGAGCTCTGACCATTGAGCTAAGTGGTTGGTTTTAGTGTGTACTTTTGAACTTGTATAAATAGTTGAATGGTTCTATATGAGTTGTATGTTTAAAATATTGAAGTTTTCTATGTTCTAGAATCGAAATCGAATTGAATTGAATAGAATTGACTTAGCATTATTGGGGGCAAATCACAACTAGCCCCAATGCGTATTGCGGAAGTCAATCTTGAATCGTGAATTGTTAAATTGTAATCGCGGTAAGAGGCATCATGCCAAATTGGGCACGAAGTTTCTTGAATTGATCGCGTCCAAGGCACTTGGTGAGTAAATCGGCTGGCTGGTCAGCGGTCTTGATCCAAGTGACCTTGACTTGCTTTAAATTGACTAGTTCGCGTATATGATGTGTTTTGATTGATGTGAGAATACGTCGTTGTTGCATTGATGAATAGTAGACTGGTTGTCTTCGAATACTTGAATTGGTTTGTCGAGTGGTATGTTGAGTGTATCGTATAGCTGAATAAAAGACTGTAGTTTGCATCCTAATTCGCTGATAGACATATATTCGGCTTCTGTAGATGAGAGTGGTGTGACTGGAGTCTTGGATGATTTCCAGCTGATGACGCCATCCGCGAGAACAACCATGTAGCCAAGCTGAGACTTCGCTTCGTGGTGGATGTTGTACGCGGCGTCGCTGTAGCTGATAGGACTGGATTGCCTTGTTTGGAGTAGAAGATACCATGGTCTTGTGTGTCATGGATGTAGCAGAAGACACGCATGAGGTCTTCCCAGTGTTGCTGAGATGGTTTGCTGGAGAAGATAGATAGAAAGGAGATAGCTGTAGAAATGTCCGGGCGAGTGTTGATAGCTGCGTAGTTGAGGCATCCGATGGCTTCAAGGTATAGGGATGGGTTGTTGAATAGGGGGGTGGTGTCTGATGCTGGAGTTGGTGAAAATGAGCTTTGCAAGGGAGTGGAAATTGGATAATGCGAAAAATGCCCCGTAAATCGCTCCAAGATTTCCTTGATGTATTTTGATTGGTGGATGAATATTCCGGAGGGCACGTGTTCAACTTGTATTCCGATTGTGTAGGTAATTTTTCCTAAGTCTCGCATTTTGAATTCCTTCCTAAGAGAAATCACGCCCTCATCGATAAGTGCTTGGTCACCAAAGAAACACAAGTCGTCGACGTAGATAGCCAAGTACACCGTCTTGCCATCCACAGTCTTAAAGAAGACGCACGGGTCCGCCTTTCGACTGAGTGTATCCTGTTTCTTTGAGGTGAGTAGTCAACTTCTTATACCATATACGACCCGCTTGTTTTAATCCATAAAGTCCTTTTAGGAGTTCATAGACCCTGCCGGTTCCATCGTCGTATCCGGGAGGCTGCTTCATGTAGACGGGTTCGTCGATATCGCCATACAAGTACGCGGTGCTCACGTCGCACATGCGGGTATCCCACCGTTGATTGCTGTGAGCGATAAAAGCCATCTGAAAGTTGCTGCGCGCATAACCGGTGAGTGAGTCTCCGTATAGTCCAATCCAAATTGTTGAGTATATCCCTGAGCGACTAAACGCGCCTTAAATCTTTCAACAGATCCATCGCTGTTCAACTTGACCTTGTAAACCCATTTGCTGCCAACGAATATTGATGCCGTCAGGAGCTTTGACAAGTCTATAGGTCTTGTTATCCACAAGCGCGTCAAGTTCGGCTTTTCTCGGCTGCAAGCCATTCTTCTTGGAATTTGCTCTTCATGGCTGCGTTCCGTGTCTTTGGTGATTCAGGAGTCTTCGAGATTGGCGTCGAGGTGAGTGGTACGTCGTGTAATTTATCCTCAATTGTCGCTGATGACCATTCTTCACCAAAAACATGTGTTTCCTCTTCGTCGAGTGTCGGTGAGCACAGCAGCGTCGTCGCAAGCAATGTCCGTGATTTGCTGAGTCTCTGAGACATTCGTCGCGGCGCCGTTGCTGGTTTTGGTACTGTTGGTGGTGGCTGCGGCGGCGGTCGTACCGAAGTGCCAAGACCTTGGCTTGTTAAGGTACGCTTCATTCGCACTTTTGAGTGGTTTTGTAGTTTTACTAAGTGTTATTCGTATTGTGATTAGTGTATCGTCGTTGATTCGAGCGATTGAGGTAAGAGTATATGTGTTTTTGTAATGATGTGTGTTAAAAGTTGTTTTGATTTTGTAGTGATTTGTATGTGGAGAGTTTCCTCTCTTCGAGAGTACTTCCAATTGTTTGTGGCTACCGTTGATGGAGGTGATCAAGGTATGTAAATTGTTTATGTGTTGGGGATCCCGGGATCAGGGCTTGGCCCTTATTAATTTAATTTTGTTTGTGTATTGTAGCTTCCCCTCAATCCGTTCCCGTTAAGTCTTACAAGGCGTCCCCCGCAAGTTCCAAACAAGATGAATGGTAAGGAAGGATTGGGGTTATTGTTGTTGTATCTTACGTTTTTGTTAAATGTTGATTTGTGTTTTGTAGTTCAAGTCTCGCGGCGTTTGCCTTGAGGACAGTGTGATGTAATTTTGGTTGCTTGCGGTTGGTTCGCAGAGCTTGGAGTGTCTCAGCGTCAAGAGGTTTGTTCTTGACTTTTTCCATTATGTCAAGATAAGTTTTAACATTTGTATCCACAGCAATGTTGTCTTGATTGGTAACTCTGGTAAATTCAAGACCAAGTTGTGTGGAAGTAGCGAATGTTGGTTGCGGCCACGACGGATATATGGTGGGCTTGAAGATACAATCTTTGAATCGAACGAGATGAACGCGAGCAGTTTCCAAGTCGAGGACAATAACTTGGGATGGAGTCTTGGATCCAAGGTAAATCCCTTCTTTCCGTGTTGGTTCCATCTTGCTCACGATTTGTGTTGAAACAGGAAGGTATTTGACAGCGCAACCAAAGGGTTGGAAGTGGGACGTTCGAGGACGAATTCCGGAGCTGGAATATTCTGGACTATCGATATCGCGGGATATAACAGGTAAGACATTGTTGATTTCTGATGCATGTTCAAACGCGTATCCCCAGTATTCTAACGGTGCTTTGCATTGATATAGAAAAGTCCTGGCCATCTTGCTCAAGGTTTGAATTGTCCTTTCGGGTCCTCCATCCATTTGGTGCTGTTCGGGTATTCCTGGCTCGAATGAGATGTTGTTGAGTTCGCAATATTTCATGAATGCGGGAGATCTTCCTAGTTCTCCTGGATCCATTCGCATCCGTTTTGTGGTAAGTTGGTATTTTGTTATTGTCTTTTGATGAAGTCGGATAGCCCAAACTAATGCTTCATCTTTGTGTTCAAGTAGCGCGACGTCAGATCTTTTCGAACCATAATCGTTCATTACAAGCGCGTATGGATATTTTCCAAGATGTGGCGGTTTGATTTCAACGACGTCAAATCCAAGTTGTTCACCAGGTAAATGTTTCTTTGGATCTGACTTAAATGGTTGCTTATTTGTTTTACAACTTTCGCAGGAATCGCATGGCATTAGGCTTCGGCGGAAATTGAATTGGATGTAGGTCGCTTGAAGTATGATGACGCTGCATGTATCTGAGTCTCGCGTCGCTAGCATGTCCAAAGATTCGGTGTCGAAGCTCATAATCCAGTAAGTCATTAAGCATTTGTCGCGATGCTCTTTCTAACTGTCCTTTGCTTAATTCCCTTAGACGCATATTCTGGAGTTTGGCTGAAAGTAGCGAATGGAACTGACGCGACTGATTGGATGGAATGGGATGATTGCGTACTGGAAGAAAGTGGAGTCCTGTTACGTTTGATGCATTGGAATAGTGGTTGATGCGGTCCCAAGTCTGATGATGGATGGGACTTGAAGATGTAACCGGGGAGCCCTCTTGAAGATTGGAAGTGGAGTCCAGCGTCTTCAAGATCATTGGTCCCGATTAGGTGAGTTACTATCTTTGGAGTAAGGCACGCGTCTTTGATTAACAACGCGTATCCATTTTCTAGAATGATGACTGCGTCTCCAGTTCCAGTTATCTGCAGCGGAGTGCCATCTTCGTCAGCAGTACCGGAGGTTCGGCTGCACGGAGTAAAAGAGACGAAATAATCCGTGGTCTTCAAGCAAGTCTTTCGACAACCTCCATCGATGACGAAGACAAACTTGGTGTTTGTTGGCTGAAACTGGTACAGGAGTTTTGGTGTTTCCTTGATACTGGTAAGTGTTTCAGTGTTGTTGTATAATGTAATGAATTCTTCTAATGACTTATCATTCGCAGGGGGGACTGCGTCTGGCTGTGACAAGACCATGTTCTCATCACAGGCCCCCCCGGTGCGGAACGCCCTTTTGATTTCGTCATAGAGTTGATTATAGTTGTTTGAATCCAGAATATCTTCGGGAGCTGGATCAATCCTCGAAGGTAAGCTGAATTTGGTTTTTGATGTTGTTGTATTTGTTGGTTTTGCTGAATGTTTCCATTGTAGGGTACGTTCAGCTTTGCGGAGTTGCGGTTGAATGTTTTGATGAATGATAGAAGTCAGGAACGGCTTTGTCTTTCCGTCGCTTCTTCTTAGTGGTAGTAGTTGTAGTTGAAGGTATTTGATTTTCATCTTCTTCCATTTGATGTGACGCTGATGTATTGATGACTTGAGTTATAGGTGGCGCGTCAACTTCAAGTCCATCTTTCGGCCAACTTAGTGTTGGCCCCGGTAAAAACCCGCAGGAACCATAGTACCAGACCCCGAAGCTAAGTTATTTGCCTGGGTATTTATACTATTTATGGTTTGCTGATCATTGATAACTGTAGGTTGCTGCTGGAATGAAACTGTAGGTTGTTGTTGTGTAGCGGGTGGTGGTGGAAGTTGTTGTTGCGGAACCATCAGTGATTGTTGTTGGTAGTAGACAGGTTGCTGCCATTGGTAGTTGTCGAAAGGAGCATTGAACAATGTGTTTTGCGGTTTCGAAAGTAGTTGTTGGATCAGCGGAAGTTTGACAATGTCATTGCGGATCCTGTTTGGTGGCAGCAGCGGCTTCCCCTGAGGGAATGGAAGTAGCGCGTTGAATGCGTAGTCCTGGGACTTGAAGCATTGAACGTGAAAGTGATTGCCCCCGCAAGTTTTGCAAGGACTTGGAGGTTGTTGAGTTGTAAACTCTAAGGCGTGTAAGCGGTGAGTGGGCTGGTTACCATTAACAGGAAATTGTCTTCCCTGGTTAACGTATCCTCCCCTATTAGAGTTCCCGCCTCCACGGTTCCACTGGGTGTTCTGAGCTGGATAAGGTCCGGGGCGACCGCTCGCGTTGTTGTAACTTCCGCGACTACGGCCTCTACCACGCCCACGGAAACCTCCTCGCCCAGTCCCATTGGAGTTAAAGTTGCTGCTTCCGTTGGGTTGTCCACTTCCAAGGAGCAAGGCAAAATCAGTTGCGGTCTTCTTTGGTTTGAAGCCGATCATCTTCTCAGTCTCCAAGAGTTCTTTCAAGAGATCACTGAGGTTTGTAATTTCAAGACTTTTGATTCTTTGAATTTGATGACCAAAAGACTGTTTATAGAGTGCGTCAATGACATGGTTGATGACTTCAGGGAGATTGACAAATGGACGGAATGCGGCATTAGTTGGGTCAGCGCGCATCTTGGTAAGAATATTTGAGAATCGATTGTAGTATTCACTAATTGATTCATGTGACAGATGTTGAAGTGTAATCCACTCTTTGATGGTTTCCTTCGTATCGGTCCTAGTTTGTGCATTGTAGTAGGTCTGGAGGTTTCGAATCCAGGTACGTGCACATTTAGTGTTTTGCTGACAAATATTCAATAGGGCAGCGGAGATGTTCCACTTGATGATACGTTGCATCATCTTGTTATTCGCATATGACCCTGGACAAGTATTGGGAACATCAGTTAGCTGAAGGACCCATGGATCGTTCGGGTCTTCATGATTATCCCAGACTGCAAGTTCAAGTAACTGTGGATCATCAGTAATAGCACCATTTGGACCGTAAGGGACCAAGTAGTTGTTGACATTATCATCATGGGATTCTGGATCGAGACGAATGGTGTGGAGAACATTGTGTTGGGCTGCAACACCTTCAATATCATCAACCCACTGGTGGAAATCGCTGATGTTATCATGATCAAGCGTAAAAGTTGTTTTCAAGTTGTTGTTGGTTGTCATTTTTAGTTGAAGTCAAGAAAAATTTTGAGGCGTAGTAGTTGGGGGTTGGTTGAGTTTCAAGTGTTTCAAGTAGTAGAAAGTTGTAGGTGTTGTAGTTGAATAAACTGGTTTTAATAAGTAGTTTTAGCTGTTTGTAGTAGATTTAGAAGCTGTAGCGGCTTTGGTAGTAGCGGCTGAGGTGCTTGTGTAACAGTAAATGCTTGAACGTTCCGGCTTTTTAAGGGTTCCCTGACTAATTGGTACAGGAAAATTTAACAGATGTTGAGTAATAAGACTTCTTAATCTGTTGTAGAGGGACTGGAAGCGGTGCTGGTTCTGTAGGCAGGTGAAGTTTCATGTGCCTCCAACAGAGGGAGAACCCAACAAACCAGAGAATACTTTATTACAGCTTTGTAGCCGTTGATATGCAAGGAATAGTTTGATTCAACAAATTACATTGATATAGTTGAGTTAACTACATTATTTATTTATTTATCTATTAATGCAATGGACAAAACGCGTAACAAACGAAAACGCGTCAAAAAGTCAGCATCCACCACTGCACACCAGATGCTGAAACGCCAGAAGCACATGTCTGAGCAGGGACTGAGCCGCGCTGATGTTATAGGTTGGTGGGCCAATACTTTTATTTTTGTTGTGGTTGCTGTTAAACATTTTCAGCAACAAAACCTGCAGCTGCGAGTGCTGGATGACAGAACCAAGGGACAGGAGTTTGTGTACAGTCTAAACACAGACGGAGTTGAGGAGCTTGTTGCAGGGAGGTGAGGGGGTTTTTGGTTTTGTTGCGGTCAAGCATTGCTAACAAGGTTGAGATTGCTGTTAGAATCAAGCTGCCGCCTTATATACTCAAGGTTGCTATGACGCACATCCGCGATCTCGCCGCAATATTTCAACGCTCGCAGCCAAAGGTCAAGACACGTGGCAACATGCGTGTCATCAACCTGTGCTCCTGGACTGGAGTTGCAGACGGCATCAAGGACCCACACTACCCGGCGGATATAGCGTCTGTCAAGGTGAAAGAACATGCGGAAAAGGTAGCGAACGGGCTGGCGGTGTTTGGAAAGGAGAACATCAAGCCAGAGCTGCTGCCCCACTTTGAGGGCCTTCAACCGCTGGTCGCTTACCTCACTGGCGTTGTGGAGTCTCTGGTACATCGGGAGGCGTTTGAGATGGTGGCCAACATTACAAAGGTATGTGTTTGTTATAGTTTAGCACTCACTTTCTAATTGCGAAAACGAGACCAATAGGAAGTTGCAACCACATGTGATCCCATCTTTGGGATCTTCACGTCCTCGTTTCTTGCGTGCTCAAATAACGGGGACTTCAAGTTCCACCTGGACAGCAAGAATTCAACGTTCGGGATCAACTTCAGTGTTGTGGTGGATGAGGAAGACGCGGAACCGCCCGTGGTATGGCCAGCACTGTACCTACCAGATCGAAAGGTGGTGATCCCGGCGATGCATGGGGAGGCGATTGTTTCCATGTTCAAGCATGAAAAACATGGGACCAGGATGTGGCATTCAGGGGAGTGACGATTTGTGGAGGCAGCGGAGTTGGCGGCGGAGGCAGATACTAGAAAGCGGAGAATCTCGCTGATTCTGGCAGATGGAATGGGAACAGCGAGTTGGGCGGTGAAGCACAACCAGGACAGGTTTGTGGGAAGTGCTGTGGTGTAGAAGCGGGGAGTTACCTTCAACATTAATCGCGATGCAACAGATCGCAATCGGAAGATACGGGAATCGGTTTTGCAAGCTCTGGGTTGAGCAATGTGTACTTATTTACTTATTTAATTACTTATTTACTTATTTAATTATTTATTTATAATAAACAGCTATTTTCCTTATTTTATACAGTTTTTGTGACATATTCTTGAGTTTTAGTGATGGTTGGGGCGTAGCGGCCTGTGAACCAGTGGCTTGTGGCTCGTTCCCCACATAAAAAGGTACAGAGCGGCCTGCTCACAGGCCGTGGCACAGGTTGCAAGCGGCATGCTAGCGGTAACAGGTCGCAAGCGGCTCGTGAGCGGCTCATGACGCGACCGGTATCGCGACTCGCGAGGTCCGGCCCGCATCCCCAATTTGAACACCCAGTGGAATAGTGGAGGCAGGAACTCTAATAGGGGAGGATACGTTAATCAGGGAAGACAATTTCCTGTTAATAGTAACCAACCCACTCACCGCTTACACGCCTTAGAGTTTACAACTCAACAACCTCCCAGTCCTTGCAAAACTTGCGGGGGCAATCACTTTCACGTTCAATGCTTTAAGTCCCAAGACTATCCATTCAACGCGCTACTTCCATTCCCTCAGGGGAAGCCGCTGCTGCCACCAAACAAGATCCGCAATGACATTGTCAAACACCCACTGGTCCAGCAACTACTACTCGAGACATACGCTCAGTCACTTTGTTTCTTCGCAGTGCAGGTTGCAGCCCAATGGAACCTTGTTTAGGTCAAACTAAGTGAAACCAACTTACTGCCCAGCCTCAACTATTAAAACTAAACTTATCATCAAAAAGCAAAGAAAATAAAATACAAGTTACTAAATGAAACAAATTAAACAGTTAATAAATAAATAAAAAATAAACATTTTAAAAATTTAAAAAAAAATAAAATAAAAATAAAAATAAAAATAAAATAAAAATAAAAATAAAAATAAAATAAAAATAAAAATAAAAATAAAATAAAAATAAAATAAAAATAAAATATATTAAAACTAAAAATAATAATAAAAATAAATTAAAAACCAAAAAAAAATAACAAACTAGTAAGAAAAAAGTAGAAATGAATTCCATTTGATTTGGATTGCAAGTACTTTTTGTCAGTTTGTTTTATACTTTTTTTCTTGTTATTAACTTGTAATGACTTTTTTCTTGTAATGAGCTTGTAATGACTATTTGTTTTAGTAAGGCACTTGTAATGAATATTTTGTCTTGTAATGACCTTGTAATGAAAGTTGTTTGAAAATGAAAAAGGCGTGCACCCTTCCAAAAAAAACTATAAAAGAAGGAACTTTGCCCTTCCAAAAAAAGGCATTCTACTGGTTGATGTCTTCTTTGGCTCAGATGCCAAACCCAGGTTTTACTTTGATTAAATTAAATCTATTACTAAACCAAAATACTTCCAGTTGAATCTACTTGAATACTAGCTGGCAAAAAGGGTGCACACTTTTTGCTTGCATTATACATTATACACTATATATTATACTCTATTCCCTCTATACACTACACACTTCACATTATACACAATACAACACACCTACTATTCTTTATACAAAACAATGCAGTGCACTGGCTGGTGGAAAGGGTGCACACTTTCTACATGCCATGCATCACTTGATACAATACCCACAACAACTCATCTCATACATTCTTGCAGAAAGGGTGCACACTTTCTACCTGCTATGTACTAATAAATACAATACAATACAATACAATACAATACAAAACTATACAATACAATACTATACCATAGCTGGTTGGGAGACTGTAGCTGACATACAAATACCATACATACAATAGAATACAATACAATAGAATACAATACAAATACAATACAATAGAATACAAAACAATAAATTAATAAAGCTACAGTCTCCCACTGGCCCCCCCCCCCCCCCCCCCCCCCCCTCCTTGCCTAAAAATTCTCTCTTGATTGCTTATGTTATCAACAGATAGTTTTTAGTTTTCCCCTTCCTTTTTCTGCTTCTTTGAAAATTCTTTGCCATATCTTATATTTTTCCATATTTATTTTTATAATAAAAGTATGTACAACTAATTCCTCTTGGTATTTAATTTGTTGTGCACCTGAAATGCATCCAACTTATTTTCTAACACACTCCCCAGCTTAAATTTCTTTTATTATTCCTCTTAATATGTAAGTGGGTTCAGTTTGACCTGTCATGTTACCTGATGGTCATGGGGCTGGGTTAGAGGTGAGTACAAACTTAACCTAGCCATTATTGACATGTATTCCCTAAGTCAATATCCTCTCAAGTCTAGGGCTGTTAGCAAGAAAAAGAGAACATATACAGAAAAATTTCTACAAAGTTTTTTTTTGGCATGTTAGTATGGGTAACCCTGGCATGCTAATATAGGTAACCCTGGCATGTTAGTATGGGTAACCCTGGCATGTTAGTATAGGTAGCCCTGGCATGTTAGTATGCCAAATCTGTTCAGGTCTTGGGTGGCCTGCATCAGGATTAGGCCATTTTTTACTTCCTTGACTTGTGCCAAATCTGTTCAGGTTTTGAGTGGCCAGGATTGGGCTATTTTTTTCTTCCTTGACTTGTGTTTTTTGTTTGTTGCAGTAGCCAGGCTCCCTAGTTTGAAATAGTACCCAAAGAACACCCCCCTTTCAATGTTTTCAGCTTTGATCATTCTCCAGACTTTGTTTGTTTTCATGTTTGTTTTCATAAAGTTGGGAATCCCCATTGGTTGTAACTTCCAAATGTCAAGAATGCACAAAAATAAAACTCAGGTATAACTTTAAATTACATTTTCTAAATATAGAACTACAAGGAATTGCCTTCCAACCCCCTCAAACTCCCCCTTAACATGACAGGTTGACAAGCAACCTGCAATCAAAACCACAGAACGCATTGTTCAATGCTCCTTTCGACAACTATCAATGGCAGCAATCCGTTTACTACCAACAACAATCACTGAGTGATCCTTTTTTTCCAACCCAATAAATGTTTTCCAACCCACCAACATTTTCACCAAAACCTACAGCACCGCCCAACCGCTGGCCCCACACCATTGAAACTTTGCAGAAATAAAGAAAAACATATTACTAACGAATATCCAAAGCGGTTCTTTATTAACTAACATAAACCTGAAACGAAATAATTCTGACTCTTCAATTTTCCTTGTCACACTCATTAACATGGGCGTCACTGATGCTTTTGCACTGAACCTTGCATCTCTCACAGAGTCTGAACTCATTGCAATTCGTACAAATAAACCATTTTGTGCTTCTCACCTAAGTTTTTGTACATTTGACAGAGTTAGTTTCCCCTTGACACTGACGCGTCAATTTCAGAGCCTCCCTCTCCGCTTTTTTGGCTTCCACCTCACATTTCTTGTTATCTTTTGCAGCTTCTTTTGCTTGAGCATCGTCATTCTTCTGTTGCTCAGCTGCAAGTAACGTTTCTGACAAGGTTTGTGAGTTGTAGACCTTGTTGGTTAAAACAGCATCTTGAGGCTTGACTTTGGCTTTTTTGACCACAGGTGCAGGAAGTTCAGCTAATAACCAGTCCCAAAGCTGAGTTTGGGTGTCTGATGTTGCTGTTTGGGCATCTGTACTTGGGGGGACATTTTTGGCGGCATTTTTCAGGATTATTTCTGGATTCCAGGGATAAATGCCTGTATTCTTGAAGGAGGCTTGAATATGGACCTTGGTTATCTTGTTTCGGATATAAAGAATGATTGGTATAAGGATTTCCCCAATCTGGCTTATGGCAGTTTGGGAAAAAGCCCGCACGGGACAGAATCAGAGTTTTCAAATTCACAAAAAACACGTCATCCAGAGGCTGTAAGAAGTGAGTGACATTGGCAGGGAAATAATAACCCTGTATTCCAGCAGCGTGCATGGCTTCCAGTGTTGCCGGAGTCTTGTGGGTCCCAAGATTATCAGAAGAAGCACTGGGGTCAAACCCAGGTACAATTTCAAAAATTCCTCCTTAAAGACTGCCAAAACAGGCACCCACTGCTCTTCAGATATGTAACCGGTTTTACTGTAGACAAAGTACATTGGAGTGGTATCTTGGCTCCGTAGTCGCGCAGGTTCAGTTGTCAGTTCAAGGTTTCCATATTTGGTCGGAATGACCAAAATGTCAACCACCCGAACACCAGAGGCCGTAACAAAGGGAATATAGCTGGCCATAGGACGACGTTCACCTTGGTGGACATTTGGGCGGTTAATGGACGTGCTCACAAGAAAGGAACCCTGGGAGCCTTTGTTTTCGAGTTTGATGCGCATTTCATCAACATTGACAAGATTTCCCATGCTGTAGCCGTTCTCATCCATCCAATCCTTGAACAGTTTTACCCAAAGTTTCACCTCAATTTCTGTAGCTGGTTTGATGCAGGAGGATGTTAGAGCTTTGACAGCTCGTTGGGTAATTTGCTTTTGGTGGCGGCCCAAGAAACCATTTAGCCATCCGTTTGGATTCCAATTTCCTGGTCCGCAGATTTCAAGGTACTTTTGACGTACTAATTGCAAAAAATCTACTTGGCGCAATGGGCTGTGGGACAAGGATCGGGCCTCCAAAAAGGCAACAAACACAAGCTCATCATGGTCTGAGAACAATTGCTTGCCGTGGACTCGATCAGGATGCTTGTCGATTCGCCGATAGATTCCGTTTGCAGCCTCGGCGGTAATACCATGGTTGGCAGCGACTTGCTCGGCAGCTTGGCGTTGGGGTATTGACTGATTCATCAAGGCACTGATTTCTTGAAAAACTTGGGAAGCAGTGTCTTGGTCGTGACGAGAGCTACTGGATTTCAATCGCTTTCTTCTCATTATTTGTTAGCTATGATGATTTTATTGTGGTGCTAACAGTTGCATTTTTATGGGCATTTTTTTTGGGTGGTGACGTGGGTTGGAAATAATTTTTTTGGGTTGGAAAAAAAGGATCACTCACTGATGGTTCCGCAACAACAACTTCCACCACCACCTGCTGCACAACAACAACCTACAGTATCATTCCAGCAGCAACCTACAGTTATAAATGATCAGCAAACCATAAATACTATAAATACCCAGGCAAATAACTTAGCTTCGGGGTCTGGTACTATGGTTCCTGCAGGTTTTTACCGGGGCCAGCACTAAGTTGGCCAAAAGATGGACTTGAAGTTGACGCGCCACCTATAACTCAAGTCATCAATACAACAGCGTCACAACAAATGGAAGAAGATGAAAATCAACCACTACTACTACCACTAAGAAGAAGCGACGGAAAGACAAAACCGTTCCTGACTCTATCATTCATCAAAACATCCAACTGCAACTCCGCAAAGCTGAACGTACCCTACAATGGAAACAATCAGCAAAACAAACAAATACAACAACATCAAAAACCAAATTCAGCTTACCTTCGAGGATTGACCCAGCTCCCGAAGATATTCTGGATTCAAACAACTATAATCAACTCTATGACAAAATCAAAAGGGCGTTCTGCACCGGGGGGGCCTGTGATGAGAAAATGGTCTTGTCACAGCCAGACGCAGTCCCCCCTGTGAATGATAAGTCATTAGAAGAATTCATTACATTATACAACAACACTGAAACACTTACCAGTATCAAGGAAACACCAAAACTCTTGTACCAGTTTCAGCCAACAAACACTAAGTTTGTCTTCGTCATTGATGGAGGTTGCCGAAAGACTTGCTTGAAGACCACGGATTATTTCATCTCTTTTACTCCGTGTAGCCGAACATCTGGTACCGCTGACGAAGATGGAACTCCACGTCAGATTACTGGAATTGGAGACGCAGTCATAATTCTGGAAAATGGATACGCGTTATTAATCAAAGACGCGTGCCTCACTCCAAAGATTGTAACTCACCTAATTGGGACCAATGACCTTGAAGACGCTGGACTTCACTTTCAATCTTCAAGAGGACTTCCCGGTTACATCTTTAAGTCCCATCCATCATCAGACTTGGGACCGCATCAACCACTATTCCAATGCATCAAACGTAACAGACTCCACTTTCTTCCAGTACGCAATCATCCCATTCCATCCAATCAGTCGCGTCAGTTCCATTCGCTACTCTCAGCCAATCTCCAGAATATGCGTCTAAGGGAATTAAGCAAAGGACAGTTAGAAAGAGCATCGCGACAAATGCTTAATGACTTACTGGATTATGAGCTTCGACACCGAATCTTTGAACATGCTAGGGACGCGAGACTCAGATACATGCAGCGTCATCATACTTCAAGCGACTTGCACCCAATTCAATTTCCGCCAAAGCCAATGCCATGCGATTCCTGCGAAAGTTGTAAAACAAATAAGCAACCATTTAAGTCAGATCCAAAGAAACATCCTGAATATGCCAGCTCCGGAATTTGTCCTCGAACGTCTCACTTCCAACCCTTCAGTTGTGCTGTCAAATACCTTCCTGTTTCAACACAAATTGTGAGCAAAATGGAGCCAACACGGAAAGACCTTGGATCCAAGACTCCATCCCAAGTCATCGTCCTCGACTTGGAAACTGCTCGTGTTCATCTTGTTCGATTCAAAGATTGTATCTTCAAGCCCACCATATATCCGTCATGGCCGCAACCAACATTTGCTACTTCCACACAACTTGGTCTTGAATTTACCAGAGTTACCAATCAAGACCACGTTGCTGTGGATACCAATGTTAAAAACTACCTCGACATTGGAAATAGTCAAACACAAACCTCTTGATGCGGAGACACTCCAAGCTCTACGAACCAACCGAAAGCAACCAAAACTACATCACACAGTCCTCAAGGCAAACGCCGCAAGACTTGAACTACAAAACACAAATCAACACTTAACAAAAACGTAAGATACAACAACAATAACCCCAATCCTTCCTTACCATTCATCTTGTTTGGAACTTGCGGGGGACGCCTTGTAAGACTTAACAGGAACGGATTGAGGGGAAGCTACAATACACAAAACAAAATTAAATTAATAAGGGCCAAGCCCTGATGCCGGGATCCCCAACACATAAATAATTACATACCTTGATCACCTCTATCAACTGTAGCCACATACAATTGGAAGTACTCTCGAAGAGAGGAAACTCTCCACATACAAATCACTACAAAAATCAAAACAACTTTTAACACACATCATTACAAAAACACATATACTCTTACCTCAATCACTTGAATCAATGACAATACACTAATCACAATACAAATAACACTTAGTAAAACTACAAAACCGCTGAAAAGCGCGATGAAGCGTACCTTAACAAGCCAAGGTCTTGGCACTTTGGTACGACCGCCGCCGCAGCCACCACCAACAGTACCAAAACCAGCAACGGCGCCACGACGCATGTCTTAGAGAATCAGCAAATCACGGACACTGCTCGCGACGACGCTACTTTGCTCACCGACACTCAACGAAGAAGAAACACATGTTTTTGGTGAAGAATGGTCATCAGTAACAATCGAAGAGAAATTACATGACGTACCACTCACCTCGACGCCAATCTCGAAGACTCCTGAATCACCAAAGACACGGAACGCAGCCATGAAGAGCAAATTCCAAGTAGAATGGCTTGCAGCAGAAAAAGCCAAACTTGACGCGCCTGAAGACAACAAGACCTATAGACTTGTCAAAGCTCCTGACGGCATCAATATTGTTGGCAGCAAATGGGTTTACAAGGTCAAGTTGAACAGCGACAGATCTGTTGAACAATTTAAGGCTCAGGGATATACACAACAATTTGGATTGGACTATACGGAGAGTCACTCACCGGTTATGCGAGCAGCAACTTTCAGATAGCTTTTAGCGCTCACAGCAATCAACCGGTGAGATTCCCGGATGTGCGACGTGAGCACCGCGTACTTGTATGGTGATATCGACAAACCCGTCTACATGAAGCAGCCTCCCGGATACGACAATGGAACCGGCAGGGTCTATGAACTCCTAAAAGGACTTTATGGATTAAAACAAGCGGGTCGTATATGGTATAAGAAGTTGACGACTCACCTCAAAGAAACAGGATATACTCAGTCGAAAGCGGACCCGTGCGTCTTCTTTAAGACTGTGGATGGCAAGACGGTGTACTTGGCTATCTACGTCAACGACTTGTGTTTCTTTGGTGACCAAGCATTTATCGATGAGGGCGTGATTTCTCTTAGGAAGGAATTCAAAATGCGATACTTAGGAAAAATTACCTACACAATCGGAATACAAGTTAAACACGTGCCCTCCGGAATATTCATCCACCAATCAAAATACATCAAAGAAATCCTGGAGCTTTTTCGCATTATCCATTTCCACTCCCTTGCCAAGCTCATTTTCACCAGCTCCAGCATCAGACACCACCCCCCTATTCAACAACCCATCCCTATACCTTGAAGCCATCAGATGTCTCAACTACGCAGCTATCAACACTCGCCCGGACATTTCTACAGCTATCTCCTTTCTATCTATCTTCTCCAGCAAACCATCTCAGCAACACTGGGAAGACCTCATGCGTGTCTTCTGCTACATCCATGACACACAAGACCATGGTATCTTCTACTCCAAACAAGGCAATCCCAGTCCTATCAGCTACAGCGACGCCGCGTACAACATCCACCACGAAGCGAAGTCTCAGCTTGGCTACATGGTTGTTCTCGCGGATGGCGTCATCAGCTGGAAATCATCCAAGACTCCAGTCACACCACTCTCATCTACAGAAGCCAAATATATGTCTATCAGCGAATTAGGATGCAAACTACAGTCTTTTATTCAGCTATACGATACACTCAACATACCACTCGACAAACCAATTCAAGTATTCGAAGACAACCAGTCTACTATTCATCAATGCAACAACGACGTATTCTCACATCAATCAAAACACATCAATACGCGAACTAGTCAATTTAAAGCAAGTCAAGGTCACTTGGATCAAGACCGCTGACCAGCCAGCCGATTTACTCACCAAGTGCCTTGGACGCGATCAATTCAAGAAACTTCGTGCCCAATTTGGCATGATGCCTCTTACCGCGATTACAATTTAACAATTCACGATTCAAGATTGACTTCCGCAATACGCATTGGGGCTAGTTGTGATTTGCCCCCAATAATGCTAAGTCAATTCTATTCAATTCAATTTCGATTTCGATTCTAGAACATAGAAAACTTCAATATTTTAAACATACAACTCATATAGAACAAACCAACTATTTATTCAAGTTCAAAAAACCAACCAGCTCAATGGTCAGAGCGCAAGTCTGGCACGAAGACAAGCCAGGTTCAAGACCTGCTCTGCGCACTTGTTCGATTATTACATATCCGCCTATGAAGGTTTCACTTCATCCTTGCTTCGCCATTTTAATGGTTGAGCGAGGGACTAGTGTTTTAGTCAGTAAGAATATGACACAGGGTGTAATAACGCAAGACCGCACAGAAAGACACAACTCTCAAGCGATTCTCACGATCAAGGGGAAGGCACCATCACGTGAAAATCACATGACCTTTGCCGAACCTGATTAATCACCAAGCCTTAATTAATCATTGGCAATTAATCAAGTCACATTCATGTCACATGATGCAAGTTTGATCGTTGTTCAATTCATTCTTTATTCAATCATGTTCGCTTGAGGGGAAGTGTTGGAGGCACATGAAACTCATGTTGCAAGCTTCATGTTTGGGAATAAAGTTTAAGAATTCTCTCCAAAATCTCTCTAGTGTCCACAAAGATCAGCTCACCTGTCTACAGAACCAGCACTGCTTCCAGTCCCTCTACAACAAGCCCAGCCCACATTTTCTGGTAGTCGTCTTGAGTGCATGTGATGAACAAGAATTCCCCAACAGCAGCAATTCTTGTGTTGTGGACGTCAACCTCCGCAATGGCTTTCTGGAAGCGACCAGTCAGGGGGAGCGAGAATACATCAGCTGATCTCATTGCAACGATGGTCTCAGCGTCTTCGATTCGGATTTTCACAACTACAGCTCTGGAGTTATCCATATTGTGTGTTATCAGTTTGTTGGTGTTTGTGTTTATTTTTTCTGGATTTGCTTTACTTATTGGTTTTTCCTTGTTCGGTTTGGGCAGGTTCGTTTGTTGATAGCGGGTTGTTGTTTCCCGCTCGCTTCTTGTTCTCCTGCACCCATCTTTCTTTATTCTCTCTTCATTGGCTTTTTTACTGGCTTTTTTAATTAATGGGGTTTTTTGTGGTTTTGTGTTTCTTTCTGCATTGTTAGTTTTCATTATCTTAATATATCTTTTTCCAACGTCATTCTGTCTTCTGTCCATTTTGCCTATTTTCTTTCTTTTTAACTCATATTGCTTATTTTCTTTTTTTCTCTTTATCTCATTTTGCTTATATATAAAGTTGTATGCTCTCAGACGAAGGTTGGGTTCATCTGTCATGTAAACATGCCCCAGACTACAACCATCCCCGTACACTGAAGTGTTCAAGCATTCGGAGGGACCACACATATATGCAGCGTGTGGTCCAGGACGCAGTAACTGCCTGCCCGACTCTCCTAGCATAGAAAACATTCCCATACTGACCTCTGATCCAGATCCTTCCGCGTTCCCTCCTGATCCTGCGCTTCTTTCTGCCTTGTTGACGTTGCTGTTTTTGTAGCGTAAAATAGTGGTGTAAGCCTGGGTCGCGCTCCTGTCAAGTGGGGTTCCAGATCCAGATCCAGTATCTCGCCCAGCCCCCGCGCACTCCGCTGCCGCCACGTCCCACCCACCGTGGACAGCAGCAACAAACGCGCGAAGGCCCTCGTTGGCTGGGCCATCCTTTGTTTGTTGCATGCAGTGGGTGTTGTTGTTTTGTGGTTGACCGCTTCGGGGTTTGAAATGTTTTTTTTGGGGCGTCTGGGGTGTAGGCAGCAGAATTTTATTTGACTCAATGGGAGCCGATACATCAGACAATCACTTTGTTGTTTCTGGGAGGCGTCTGTGGGCGTCTTTGAATTGGGTTGCTTTCCTTACCACGGTTTGTAGTGTTCTTTTCCTGACAATTGGGAATTGTTGGATTTCTTTCCTTTGGGTTTCCAATAATTGTAACGTATTGGAATTTTATTTTCTGACTTACAGGTTTGGCATCAGAAAGATGACCCAATGTTCCCCAACATTTTATGTATTGTATTGCTGCCAAACCCACCAACAAGGCAAACTTTGACACTTTGTCAAGAATCTCTTACAATCCTGTTACTGTTAGACTTTAATATGGGTATGCTGTTGATGGTCACAAAGAGAATTCCCCCCCCCCCCCCCCCCCCCCCTTGAGCACTTGAAGATTTTTACCAACAGTACTCTGTGTTTTCTGTTGGGATGGGCTGGTACTTCAATCCTTCTGCTAATGCTTTCACTGCCACAGTTGTTGATGGTGTTGTGGTCAAACAGTTCAAACACATCCCAGGCCTACTGTGGGTTTTGGTTCCTGGCTGTGCTCCGGGGGTTGTTGCTACAAAATGCCCAGTTCTGCTAAGCTGTGGAGTCCTTCATTGAAGCAGTTCCCTGTTATTTCAGGTTTGGCTTGCACCCTGAGAAATTGCAGGGTGTTACACTTGGGCACTGGATTACCATTTCTGACCTGGACTGCCCCAATTTTAACCCACAAACCCTACATTGCATTTTCAAGAGTTTTTAAATTGTTGGGCATTAATTAGGCTTCCTGCAAAAATAACTCTGCATTATGCTCAAAAGTTCAAGTCTCCAAAAAAATTTGTGGTGGAGATGGTGCGTTTGATAGATATGGTTACAGTCATCATTGATCCCTTCAACAGTTGGAAAGAAGAGCAGCATCTTTTTTCTACCCCTTTTCTCTGATAAGACAATAAATACATTTTATTGCATTTGCAGGCCAATGACATGAACGCACCTCAATCAAGCCTTGTCAAGCCGGATGGTATCCAATTTAGGACACTTTTCCCTTTTCCAAATCACGGAATTCGTTCAAGCGACCCACCCTCATCCACCCTATTCCGCTGCCCTGCACTCAACGGCAACCCAAACTTTCATCCTCACAACAACCCACAAGTTCCCACAAAACCAACAACAGCATCAAACCATAATCAAATAACAACTTTCCGAAAAAAAAAAAAAAAAAAAAAAAAAAAACACAAACTAAGAGAAATAAAGTTTGGGCTACCGTTCAGTGCAGGCCGCCGCCGCTCCCGCTGAGACTCAGGAGTGTTGGTTCTCACATTACTGAACCTAGTGATTTAATTGGTAAGATTCTAATTTTTTTGGTTGTTCAATAAAGTATAGAGTTAGAAAAAAAACGAATAATAGGGGGTTTCAAAGTTACAAAAAATCCATTTCTTGAGTTTATTTTTTTCAAAAAGAAATTGTTATTTTCTCAAAAAAGCATTTACTGAGGCCCAAACGTTTTTGAATTTTTTTGAAATTCTGTTTGAATTACTTTTGAAAAAAAAAAAGGTTTTATTATGTTGTTTTTGACATTCACATTCAAAAGTAATTTTTTTGAAATTCTGTTTGAATTACTTTTGAAAAAAAAAAGGTTTTATTATGTTGTTTTTGACATTCACATTCAAAAGTAACTAAAAAGTAAAATGCGACTATGAATGAATGTGCACACCTGTCACATATCACCAACCCCCGATTTGTATAATTCATGAGAAAACCGCTTCTGGGACACATAATCGCACACTAGAAAACTGGAGACATCCTGAGATGATACTTTGTGATTACAACGCCAACACGCCCATACTGTCGCGGTTTCATTCTAAGCACCTAGGAAACTTTCTTGTTCCTACAGGAGCAGCTCTGTACCGCTTCCGGCACTTCTGAGCCCTCTTACTATGAATGGCTCTCTTGATGTTTGATTTCTTATGTATCTTTCATAGCTTTATTGGGTATTGATGGCTGTTGGTGGTGTCAGGAGCGGCTTTTTCAAATGGGTTTTTTACTTTTGAGTTTTTTATTCTTCAAAGTAACCTCTTGACCAGTCTTTGACTTTCTTTTTTTCAAAAGTAACTTCATTTCCATTTCAAATACTTTTCAAAAAAAAATTCAAAAAAAATTCAAAATAGTTTGGGCCTGAGATGGGGTTTTCTCTTCTTTCTGTCATTTTTTCGCAGCCGCAAATGTTAAACCATAAGCAAAGCACAAGACTCCTGCTCAATAAAATGCAATCGTTTCCTGGCTGGAAATCACAGCCAAATTCATACCTATTACTGGTTCTGCCGCTTTAAATGGTACTTTTGTTTCAGGAGCCAAGTTGAAGAAAGGTAGGGCATTGGCATGGCATTGGTAGGGCATTTTTTGAAACCCCCAGCCAGAAAAACTCGATTTTTTAAAGAGTTTTGACATCAAAGAATCAGCTTTTTTTGTTTGAAAAAATCTAACTTTGAAACCTTCTTATGAATTTTTTTGTAACTTGAAACCCATTAAACCACAAACATGAACACCGGCAAGTGGGAGCGGATGAACGCAGGACCGGACCAAGGAAGCATTCTGCAGGCGGGCGTTCTTGTGCTCAAGAGCGGCGCAGGGTTCGGACCAGCGCGGCGGTTCCACGCGCAGCTGGTGCGTGCGCCGTCCGTCGCAGCGATCGGCGCGGCAGCCGCCGTTCTTCTCGACGTGCGGCGCCGCCTGGCCACGGCGCGGGCGCCGGCGCGCCGGCCGTCGCTGCGCGTGTTTGCCAAGGCGCGGGCGGCGGGCGGCGGCGCAAACACTGGCGCGGCGGACGCCGGCGGTCTGGCGCTGGAAGCGTACGGCCAGCTTGCGTACGCCGCCACTGCTGGTGTGTAACGTTTTTCGGGCGAACGAAGGCAACCGCTAAACACACACACAGGCCACGCCGTGCTCGTCTTTATTCCGATCGTTGCGCGGGCCTCGGCCGAGGACGACGACCAAGTCGACGAGCCGTGGTTTCTGCAGATGGACAAAGTCGCCCGCATCTTTGACGAAACGGAAATCGGTGCTGCGTGCCAGCTGAGTTTTCTCACCGGTGAGTCCATGCTGCGGTAAACCCAATAGTGGTGCAGTGCCCTGATCGAGTCCTCTGCTTTTTTTATTTGTCCTTGGCAGTTTATCGTGAAGAATACAAGTTTGCATGCGAGTCTTCATCGTCATACAAGCACTGGATAGAAGCACTGGATGATTGTTGGGATGAATGCCACCCGTATGAAGGCTTGAGTAAACATTATGATATGAAAGGGAAGCGAGCAAGTTATGTTGGAACTGGAAGTTCCACTTACAGCAGTTTACCGCAGTCTCCGGTGTCTTCTGTCTCACGATCAAGATCCACAGGATCTAGTAGCAACCCATCCAAACGTTCTGGACATAAACCGGCAATAACCAGCTCTCAAAGCATGACACAAGAAAAAGTGGATCGAACGACCAGTCGTAACGAATTCGCGTTGCTGAAGACACGAAGTTATTCATCTCCAATTGTTTCCCTTCATGCAAACTCTGAGTTTGAGCACTTGGGGCAATCTTATGCAAGTGTTCCGTCAGTTACAAAACAAATACGGCCTACGATTTCAGCAGCAACAGAATCTTCCATTTCATCACATTCTTCCTCTTTCAGCTACTTTTTTGACACTTCAAAACGAGTCCCAAGCAATTTGTCTCACTCCGATTACCAGATTGCTGACAAGAATATACCCTCCCTTACACAATCCAATTCAGTTTCTTCATCTGAGCAAACACCAATCTTACAACCTGTGAACGATATTGTGCATCAATCTTCCCTTCAAAAAAAACGATCGGCACTTTCTCTGAATTTTCTGTCTGCGACAGAAAACAGCGTCCAACATTCAGCCATCAACCACTCGAATCATTCGCTCGCTTCAGCTAAATCGCCTACAAAAGTTACGGAATATGTTTCAAATCCAATCAACGAAAGTGTCCAGACGCTGACGAATAAATCTGTCAAGGCCTCGAACAGTTCAAATATCCAAATTATCCCTGTTGTTGCGTTTTCACAACAAGGGCGTCCACAAGATTCTTTAACCGCCAGCTCTTCATCTCAGCTGCAATCCACAATCAACCCTTCAAGTACGGCCGTGGAGGATTCTGCGCCTATACTTGTAAATCCCATGCCCAGCCAAGCCACTTCTTCAAATTGTATCACAAAAACGACAACAACATCATCCACCCCTTCAAACACCGATTCAGGAAAATCGGTACCGATAGCAACCCGCTCCCCGTCAATGAAAAAAGACTATACGGCCACATTTGCACCGCCGCCTGCAAGAAGTAGGGGTGTTCGTCGATCATCGTCGTTCGCAACTCAATTGCGTGAAACAACGGAAGACATATTGAACACTACAATAACGTCCACCGCTACGTCGCACATTGACAGAAAGGTGGAGAGAAGGGTTACAATTGCAGTGCTGCCAAAGGTGGAGTCGCCAGAGCCTTCTGAGCATCCGACTCCAAATCTTTTAGAGAACCCTTCGCCTGCGCTCGTAGAGAACGAAAAAAGCTGTGGCATGTCACATCGGCTTCTCGTGGGGACAGGCGATTTGGATTTGTCTGAGACGACAACTATCCAGCATATTGACAAGAAAGCCAGTGCGATTCCTATGCCCGTGGCTGCAGATGAACCTTTGCAGTTTCTTGCGCTCAAAAGGGTGCTGGTTCATTCTGAGGAGGAAGTCAAGAGTGATTGTTCCAATGTTGTTGGTGTGGCTGCGGATTGCATGTTGCCAGTGTCAGTGTCTGTAGCGCAAAGCAATGTTCTTAAACAACCTGTCAAAGAAAAAGAAGCATCCATCAGTCTTGTTCAATCTAGTGGGGATACGGTGAAGACTGCATTTTCGCACTGTCCTTCTCTGCTGGATCCCATGGGAGGCGGCAATGTTCTTGTAAACCCCAAAGAGGAGGCGGAATCGGTGACAGCAAGTAAAATCTTGCAGCCTCTTTTTGCCGCCGAGGTTTTGCTGGAAGGCCAAAATTTTGATGCGTCGCCATGTCTGCAACCTCCACCGCCGCCCGGCCCACCGCCACTGCATTTGCTGAAACCACTGATTAAGAATCAAGTAGGCGAAGCTGACTCGGAGGAGGAGGAGCAGGAAGATGACTTGAAAGACACTGATGGTGAGCACCCATCTAGTTTTGATTGCCGCACCTCGGTACCGACAACACCTTGGCAATCTCCGGTCTGTTTTCCATTGGACGTCGCGTCTCTTGAGGCCGAACTAATGGAGACATATGGGGAAATGCCAAAGTGCAAGTCCCCAGAGCGTTTGGCACAAGCGATTGCGTCTGTCGACACATTGGAGCGCGAAAAAGAAACAGAAGCAACGGCTGAAGCGTTCTTCGGTTCTAATCAGTTCAAGGACTGGACATGCAATTCGAAAACAGCTGCCGAAGACCTTGGAGAGCCAGTGGGCCTTATCTCTCATCTTGCGTTGCATGAGAAACCAGGGGAATCAATAATGGAAACCTCTCTTGTAATATGCAACGCAAGCGAGCCCACCGCAAAATCGAACGACGTCAATGCATCTTTGGTTTATAACAATTCTGGGCGCGATCTTTCGACAACGACTACAACATCTATACACCTACCGCACGTGGAAGTGTTTGATGCTAGTCCTGTAGAGTTTATTCCGCCACTTGCTCCATTCGAGGAAATGCGATATTCTGGATCAAGTACTCCAGATATTTCTCTTGTGCGGGTCATCAAATCAACCGAAACTTTGGTGGAAAGGTTCCTCGCCACTTTTGGTGTTGGTATAGGGGATTCTCTGATTACTGAACCTAATGAACCTGCCCATCACATGATTCCAACAACATCTGCAGCAGCGACAGTTGCAGATCGCATTGTGCCGAGATCTGACCGTGGAAATCTTGCACCACCACCTGTTGTGGCACAACACTATCTTAACCCTCATATTACTGGTACTTCGTCAGGAAGAACTGTACACAAGAAGAGGTCCTCGTCGTTGAGGACTCCTCTTCAATTTTAAACGTTAACGAAATAAATCGAAATAAGTAACGCTTTTACAATCGAATGTTCAACAACTCTTGAGTCACTGCTGCTTTGGGCGGGGTACAAAATTTTGACAGGCCCAAAAAATCCTTTCATGAAGCTGCCACCACTGCCGCCAACACTGCCAACACAACAGAAAGCCTTAAAGATACTCCTCTTGATACTCACAGCATCATTGGTTTCAAGCTCGCTTGTTCATTCCCCCCCTGGTAGTCGTCATTTCCACGTGATTCACGACTCTGCAAATCCACATCTATGTTGGAAGTCCAAAAATGAAATACGACACACAAAATCATCAGCTGTAATCGAACTGCAGACCTGCGATAGTAACAACTATTTGCAGCTTTGGGCGTTGGCCCCTGCGAAACGGATAAGACGACGGAAATCTGGGCGGCGGGATAGGAACGAGGAAGATAGCGTTGTCGCGTTCAATATTATTTCTGCACACGGGGAATGCGTTGAAGATTCGGAGAATCAAGTCCAGGTCTTTTTCACCTGAAATATAGCTTGTGGTTTTTGACTGACTCCAAAAAATGTGGGTGACGTTCCAGGTTTCAGAATGTCTGGAAGAATCGACCAACCAGCAATTTTCTGTGCGAGAAGGCAAAATCGAATCTTTTCGGAATCATGATTGTCTTTTTGGGGAGGAAGTCGGGGGCCTTGTTGGGGCCAGGTGCGGATTCTAGCAAACAAACTAAAATCACCAACTCAAAAAAAAAATGGATCTTATTTTTCAGGCCATGTCCGTATCGTTTTCAAGCTGCCCGTGATAACCTACCCGCGTCAGCTGGTCCCATTACTACATTTGACGGGCAGTGCTGGACAATTGAAGGGACTCGGAGTTTCGTCAATAGCACTGCATGCGACAGTTCGAATGCCCAGAAATTTGTCGTTTCCCCCTTTGGTTCCTCTGGAAACTTCATTATTCAATCGAACGACCGAAAATCTTGTTTGGATGCAGATTCTGTAGTTCAGGTTTGTTTGTTTTTTAAGTTTTTACTTATTTTTCATGTTTCTTCTATAAAAGATTTAAAATCTCAATATCTTAACACTAATAGATGAGAAAATGCGATAGTAATCCCCTCAAAACAAAAACTCAGCTATTTACCACTGGAACTCTTGCGGCTCAGGGGAGCACGATTCAGAACGTGAAATCAGGAATGTGTTTGGATATGGGTGCTAAATTACTGACGGAAGCACCTTTTCTGTCACAATGGTGTGTAATAATTGTCACTTCTTTTTCTTCTCCTCTTTTTTTTTGAAATCATTTTTTCTTTTTTCGTTCCAGGCTTTGCAATAATCACGTTACAGAGCTATTCAATCTCCCAAGTGGTGGTTTAAGCTCCGGGAGTCAATCCGTAACTACAACAGCCAGCACCGCTTCGCCAACCCCACCTCCTGCGGATATACAGGCTTCTTCACTTCCAAATGGGAAAACATTGATTCAAGTTAGTACGTATTCTACGCCAAGCGGGTATTTATGCTGGCAAGTTGATGGGGATGGCGGGGTCATTGCTGCACTGTGTGATGAATCAAATTCGGCACAATGGTGGTCCCGTTCATTTGCACAACTTGTTTTTGTTAATGGAAAGGGAAAGGTTTTATGTGCTGGCTTCTCCAATAGAGACACTGGGACCAAGCTTACGGTATTCAATTCTTTTTTTTTCCGCAAACCTAAAATGAATATTTCCCTCCTCCTCCTTCGTCAATCACCTTTTTTTTCGATTTGAACCCAGGTTTCGCCATGTGGATCGGATTCTAGTCAGTCAATGTTGTTTGAAACTGATGGAACTATTCGGGTCGCTAGTTCCTACAAGTGTTTAGGGTTGAATATGAAGAACGCGAATCTGTTTTTTATTGATCAGCAGTAAGTAATTTTTTTTTTTTTTGATTTCAATTAGGTTGGTTGGAGTCATCAACTTGTTTATCTTATTGCTTGACAGGATTTGCAACACTGAAGAAGGTTCCCACCAGTACTTTGTGGCCACGCAAAAGGAGGTTTTTTTTCCTCCCCAAACAGAATCAAAGTGCAGCAAATTCACATACCGCAAGGAATGGAGAGATTTGACGAAAAAAGAAAAAAAGGCATATGTAAATGCAGTACAAAAAGTCCGCAAGATGCCGTCCACTGCAGGACGAAGAAGTTACTTTGACGATTTGGTTTCTATTCATGCCAGTGTGATTGATTATATTCATGGGAATGTGAGTTGTTTATTTACTTGCAAACAGGAAAACTCTGATTATTTAAAATCTTGCAGCCAAGTTTTTGGCCATGGCATCGATACTACTTGCGTATTTTTGAAGAGGCCTTGATGAAAGCGGACGCCTCAGTTGTGTTGCCATATTGGGACTGGGGGTACGATGGTGATGCCCCATTAGCCAACACAGCAATATTTGGTTCTACCGATATTCAGTTTGGTACACGAGGAGATCCAGAATCTCGATACCCCACATGTTTGAAAGATGGATTTGCCAAACAATGGATATCTGGCTATGGACAATGCAGCTCTCGGAATTACACACTAGATGTGCTTATTTACGCCGATGATTCCATGTATCCAAATGTGATGACAACGGAAGACTTTTCGACTTTTGCCAAAAATGTGGAAGCTGCTCATAATGTTGTGCACTTCTATATCGGAGGAACTCAAGGGGACCTGTACTTTATTGACTTGTCAACGAACGACCCTCTCTTTTTTGTTCATCATGCCAACGTTGGTAAGGTTTTTGCTTCGTTATTTATATGAGGTTATTTTTTTGAAATTCTTGTTTACAGACCGGTATTGGCATTTGTGGCAATTCCATAATGCTCCCAACGCAAGTGATTACAACGGGAGCATAGACTTGCCACCAGGATCCAAGAACCAAGTGACAGTTCAACTTACTGATATGATGCCAGGATGGAACTTACCCACGTCATATGCCATGCATGCAGATAAGGGAAATGGGTTTTGCACCAAATACGTTCCATACTCACAATCCGGAGATTCTATCAAAATATCTGACGAGCCACCGTTAACCAAGAGTAATAGCGAGCGTCGGCGTACTGTGAAAAGACAAGTTGTGGGATTGAAATCCAGTGTACCGGAGATTCCATCTGACTGGCCTATGTTCAGTTCATACAAGGAGGGGTATAGGCCGGATGATCGAGCTGCAAACATGGCAATGACTGATTCTATGATATCTAGAATTCGGGAGGGAGAATCTGGGCTGGCGCGGTTAGCAACTGACTTTCGGCAAAGGGTTGCATCGTTGATGAAAACAATGCCCGACAGCAGCATGGAGGAGGTTCATATCTCTGCCATGCAACAGTTAAAACCCCCAATTGTTTCACGATGAGCATTAAAGAATTCATTTTTCGCAACGGATCTTATCGTTGGGCTTTGCTATCTGAGGAATTTTCTGAATACAAAAAACCACAACAGCAAAAAGAAAAAAAGACTTCACCAAAAAAACCAACTACTTCCAAACACATGTCTCAAAGCGCCAGATTAGCAGCTCTCCAGGAGAACGTTGACCGTGCCAACCGTAACATTGACTGGCCAACCAATGGCGACCGTCACCTCTATCCATCTGAGGTGTTTGGCCTCGACGTGTTTGACCGCAAAGCGCTTGCCAACGCGCTGCCCAAGCCAGTGTTCCAGCGCTTCACCAAGCAAGTGCAGGTGTGTTTTCATTTTTTTTAGCCGCTTTTTTGCTGCGTGTTTGGCGTGTTTGTCTTCTGTCTCGGTTCTGGCGGGCAGCCAGGCACTGCATCGCGCGCTGCGACGCGCCCGGACATGGCGAGCCGCGGCGGCTAGGCGCGCGGCACTTTCCCCGGACAACGCGCCTGCTGCCGACGCGCGTCCGGGGGCTGAGTCTCAGTTTTCTTTTTTTCCTGAGTTTGTTTGTTTGCGTGTTTACTGACTGGAATTCAACTAAAGGGTCGCCAGCAACTGGACCGCCAAACTGCCGATGCCGTGGCCCATGCTGCCCGCATCTGGGCCATGAACAAGTACGCCTCATTGCTTGGTTTTTGCTTGTTTACACGGTGCTAATTTCATTTACTTCCGTTACAGGGGCGCTACCCACTTCACACATTGGTTCCAGCCACAAACTGGTACTACTGCTGAGAAGCACGACTCTTTCCTTACCCTGAAGTCTCAAATCGTTGCTGGCCAAGAAGAGGTTTGTTCTGAAACAAACCTTATCTGTGTCACGTGATTAACCTCTTCTTGTTTTGCCAGATCTACGCTATCGATGCTTTCTCTGGAGGCCAGCTCTTGCAATCTGAACCAGATGCTTCTTCCTTCCCCAACGGTGGAATGAGATCGACTTTCGAGGCCCGTGGATACACTATTTGGGACACTGTCAGCCCAATGTTTGTTCGTCGTGGTCCTCACGGAACTGCCGTCCTCTATATCCCATCTGTGTTCATCTCCTACAACGGAGAGGCTCTTGATGAGAAGACCATTCTCCTTCGTTCCAGTGAAGTTTTGTCCAATGCTACTGTCAAGCTTCTCCAGACTTTGGGAGACAAGGAAACCAAGCGTGTCACCACCACCTTGGGTTGTGAGCAGGAATTCTTCTTGATTGACCGTGCCTTGTACAACTTGCGCCCAGATTTGAAGATTACTGGACGTACCTTGATTGGTGTACCACCACCAAAGCACCAGCAACTCGAAGACCACTACTTTGGACAAATCCCATCCCGAGTTTTGGCTTGTATTGCCGAGGCTGAATACGAGCTTGCGCGCATCGGTGTCCCAGTGAAGACCAGACACAATGAAGTTGCTCCAAACCAGTTTGAAGTTGCTCCAATCTTTGAGGAAGCTTCTATTGCCGTTGACCACAACTTGGCTACCATGGAAGTCCTCCACCAGGTTGCTCACCGTCACAAGCTCAAGGTCCTCTTCCACGAGAAGCCATTCAAGGGTGTTAACGGAAGTGGAAAGCACGCCAACTGGTCCATGCAAACCGACTCTGGAGACAACTTGCTTGACCCAAGTGCTACCCCAGAGACTAACTACCGTTTCTTGTTGGTTCTTGTTGCCATCCTCGATGCCGTTTACAAGCACGGTGGCCTCCTCCGTTCTTCAATCGCCTCTGCCTCTAACGAACACCGTCTTGGTGCCAACGAAGCTCCACCAGCCATTGTTTCCGCTTTCTTGGGAGACCATCTCTCTGAAGTTCTCAATGCTATTGAAGAGAAGCGCCCACTTGGTGACTTCTCTCAGCCACACCTCCAAACTGTTCACGTTGGTGGAACCGTCCTCGACTTGAAGATTTCTACCATGCCACCAATTGCCCGTGACTTGACTGACCGTAACCGTACTTCTCCATTTGCCTTCACTGGTAACAAGTTTGAGTACCGTGCTGTCGGATCCAAGCAATCTCCATCGTTCCCAGTTGTGTTGCTTAACGCTGCTGTTTCCAAGTCCATTGAGCTTGTGAACGAAGCCCTCATTAAGGCAAAGGGATCTAAGGCGGTTCCATCTGAAGAGGACATTCTCGGAGTTGTTCGCCAGTTCACCATTGCATCCAAGAAGATTCGTTTCGAAGCCAACGGATACTCTGATGACTGGGTCAAGGAAGCCGAAAGACGTGGTCTTCCCAACATCAAGTCCTGCCCAGAAGCCTTCAAGCAGCTCCTTGCCCCACACAACAAGGACCTCTTGATTTCCCAAGGAATTCTCTCTGAGGCTGAGCTGTCTTCTCGATACCACATTCTCCTTGAGAAGTACGCCAAGGACTTGCTTATTGAAGGAAACACTCTCCGCTCTTTGATCACCAATGCTGTTCTTCCAGCCGCCTTCACTTACCGCAAGGAGCTTGCCGACTCCATTAACTCTCAAAAGACTGCTGGAGTTGACGCTGTCCCAGAGAAGAAGATCTTGACCAACCTTACCAAGGCCTGCATTTCCTTGACTGACGCTAACGATGCTCTCGAAGCCCTTATTACCAAGATTGAAGCTCTTCACGAGGAAGCTCAAGGCGAAGCTTGTGGAAAGGAGCTTACTGTTGCTATGGAAGAAGTGAGAGAGAAGTCTGATGCTTTGGAGAAGCAAGTTGCCGACAAGTACTGGCCATTGCCAAAATACACTGAACTCCTCTTTTAAATATTGAGTAGTCTCTTATGTATTTTTTTGTCATAGCTTCAGTTATTTTTTGTTTGTCGCACTCTTTAATAAAAAGTGAACTTTGTTTCCTGAATTCCCATGAAGACTACCAAAAAAAACCCCCCACTCTATTGTCTTGGCTTTTCATTCTCTGCGCAATAATCTGATTGGCATCGTCTCAAATCATTCAAGTAAGCTTTCTGGAAGAAAAATAATTGATGTAATTTTGGAAAATAATGCTTCCAATTTCGACCTTTGCTACCATTCTTGCTGCCACCGTCCCGTTGGTGCACAGCCAAGCCGCTACACCGTAAGAATCTCATTCCTTTTTGGCTTTTCTCAAGGTTTTTCTAACTGTTTTGCTTCCACTTTTAGTTGCTTGGATGCGTGAGTTTCCAACATCTACACAAGGCACTCAATACTGAAATCTTCATCACCCCCCCTTCCCACCCCCACACATAACAAAAACCTAACAACTGTAGCCGTTACCCGCCCTGCAATGTAGTCAAGATGGAGACTCCCGACAACTATGCCTCGTACCGAGTTCCATCGCCACCAGTAGTTCCAAAGTGGACTGCCTTTGCAAAGAGTCTCGGAGACCAGGCGACTTATCCATGGGCTACCACTTCGCCTGCTCCAAAGACGAACGATGGTGGAGCTACAGGTGGTGGGCCTAATGCAAAGGGGGCTGCTTGGGGGACGTTGGAGAATAAGGCGACGGAAGTGTATGCTTGTCCACCGAATCAATGGGCTCTAACGTTGAGTTGTTTAATTTATTTTCGTGTGGTGGTGTGGTGTTTGTGGGTTTTTTTGGTTTTTGATTGATTATTCTTTTTTTTTTTTTTCCAACCAGTTTTGATGATGGTCCAGTATTGACGGATCAGGCCATGGCTATTCTGAAGGCGAATAACGTTGTGGGTACGTTCTTCTTGGTTGGATCCAAGATTGCGGAGAACGCTACACAGGCAAAGTTTGTTCAAGATTTGTATGACGCTGGACACCAAATTGCTCTGCACTCATGGTACAAGCCTTTTTTTTTTTTTTTGTATTGATATCAGCTTAATTATAAAAAATGGAAAAAAAACAGGACTCATCGACAAATGAGTCTTCAGTCTACGGATGAGGTTATTTCGGAACTCTTCTTCAACATTTTGGCTATTTACAATGTCATTGGAAAAGTTCCTCGATACTTTCGCCCGCCGTGTATGTAGTACAAACCGTTTTGGTTCAACACACTATTTATTTGTTCTTGAAAAAACAACAACAACAAAAAAAAAAAAAAACAACATGTGTAGACTCTGCGATCGATGACCGCGTTCGTAACATTCTCGTCTCGCTTGGTCTTCGTCCAGCCATCTGGAACCTTGAATCTCTGGACGCCGGTGTTGGAAGCATTGCGCCTGGTGGAATCGATATTGGAGGTCAAAAGATTACTGTAGAGCTGGCGATTTCACACCTCAAGAACTCTTTTGCTCAGAAATTTGATCCACGTTGGAGTTACTTCCCTGGTACTGGAAAGGCGGCTACTGGGGAGAATACATATAGTGGATTTATCTCGTTGGAGCATGATATCGCGGCAGCCGACATCCAAGTGGCACAAGGGGTTATTCCTTTTGCCGCGCAATCCGGATACAAGTCAGTTTTTGTGAGCAACTGTGACCAGATCATGTCGAACGCTAGCTTCTACTTGGACGATAACTCTGCGCTTGTTCAGTTTATCAAGGGAATCAAACTTCCTTTGACTGCTGAAGATTTGGCGCCATTTACGGGGTCTTTCCCAGCTATTCCAGGCGGTGGATCTAGCGTGAATGGAGCCGCATCAACTGGTGGATCGAACGGAGGTTCGAATGGAGGATCTTCATCAGGAGGGTCTGGAACAGGAACTCCAGCCAAAACAAGTGGTGCTGTTTCTGCAACTGCCTCCCTCAGTGGATTTATTGCTGCCTTCATTGCTTTGATTCTTTGAGTAGTTTTTTTTTTTCTTTTTCTTTTCTACTTCGTTTATGTATTTTCTGTTTGTTCGTATGTGTTTATACTTTTTTTTGGTGGTGGGTGGGTGGGTGGGTTGTGTGAAAATAAACATTGATGACTCCACATTTGTCCCCTTGTGTATAAAACGCGCCCACTTTGATTCTATGAAAACAAACAAACAAACAAAGCACAAAATGCTCTCCCCCGAAAGAAACGCACCCAGAAGCGTCCGCGCGCACGGCTCGCTCGAAGACGCCATCGCCAGCGGCGGCCGCATCGCCGCCGTGCACGCGCACGCGCACAACAAGAGCCTCGCGACGGTCTTTGTGCGCATCGACGCAGCGACGCAGATGGTGTTTGCGAACGTCGGCGCGGCGCATGCGGCGGCGCTGTGCGCGGCCGACCCAAGCCTCCCCCACACGGACACCCACACGGTCACGCGCGCACACGGCTCGCTCGAGCAAGCCCTGGCGCACAACGCGACCGTGTCTGCAGTGCACCCGCATGACAACAACAACTCCTTCTCCGTGACTGTGCACGTTCCAAAGAATGCTGAGCTGCACGAGGCCCCTGAAAACATGGTCTACACCGCCGTGTCCCTTGACCATTTGCAGGCTCTTGGGGAAACCTACCCAACAGTTGCTGCCTATCTTGAAGAATACAACCTCCATCTCTTCCACCCTTCGAAGCTTCTTGAGCGTGAGTTGGTCTTGTTTTTTCACGTTTGTTAGATGAAAGTTGTTAAGTTCAACACTAACAATCAAACTAAACACACTTACAGTCTTGCAGGAGCCAGGAGCAAAGATTTGCGGCTGGCATCCAACAATGAGCGGAGTGTACTCTATCCATGTCGCGTGTGGTGATGGGTGCCAGAGATCTTTCTCCTCCGTCACGGAAGAACACATGAAGCAGTTCTTGCCTGGCTTTATCGCTGGCTCTTCTCAATTTAATTGATCTCCATTCTCTGTTTCGTATTTTTTTTTTTTTGGTTTGGAGTCATTTGGATGTTGTAAATATAGCTCTTTGTGTATTTTCATGTTTAAGCCCCCACACCCTCCATAAAAACACACAAGCTTTCCAAAAATACCTCATCCAAAAACTCTCATAAAAAACTTCATTTTTACAACATGGACTCTCACACTGCCACTATTGTCGGAGCCGTTGGTGGTTGTGTTCTTGTAGTTGCCGGAGTAGCTGCCGTTCGCCAGCGAGGCTCCAAAGCTCAAACCGTATCGAATCGAGCTGCCCTCCCTTCTACAAGCACTTTAGTTCCCCACCACGCTGTCATTCAAATGTCTGAAGTACATGATGCTCCACCGCCATTGATGGAGCTTGAACAACCAACCCCGACATCTGCTACCAGTGCAACAAGTCATGCTTCCGATGCTACCTCTGCCACAAGCGTCAGCTCAATGGATATAGGAACTCCGTACACTACATTGCCAATGGGCGGGTTCCACAGAGAGAGCATGAAACCAATGATGGAAGTTGAAAGCACCCATCACGGTGGATATATTTTGCAGCAAACAGGGCAAGTTCAAGTTGGTCAAGGGTCAGAGAAAATGATCAAAAGCCTTATCCAATAATGCCATGAAAACAGTAAACAAGGAACCCTCAACAATTTCTAAAAATAGTCATCTCACTCACTTTATTTTCTATCGCTAAAAATTAATAAATAATAAAACACGATTGTCAATCTTTTCTGGGGAAAAAAATGTCAAACGCCAACAACCCCAACGCGTCGTCCTCGGAAGATATCATCCGCCACATTATCCGCGATATTGTTGCCCACTCTACAACAATCTTGAAGAATCGCAAAGCAAGTCTCATTGATGCCACCAGTTCAAGCGACCAGCAACAGGCTGGAAGACCACAACCACCACTCACCCCGATTCCTCAAGTCAAACACTTATTTGCTAGTGGAATCAAATCGCATATTCCTGTGCACGCAGTATCCGATACATTGGCTGCGTTCTTTGTTCGCGCTGTGGTTTTAGATCAACGAAATGAGTTTCACATTGAGCGAGAACTTTCAAAGGAAGATGTCGAGCGATTGATTAATGTAAACTGAGCTGTTGTCGTCTTTTCTTTTTTCCTCTTTTTTAACTGTTGTTTTGTTTCTTTCCTTTGCATATCTTTGTAGGAATGCGTCAACAAAATCACAAGCACAAATAACATTGTGAGTGAGACTATCAAGATGCAAGTATACTTTGATTCGATTTTTCCTGCACAAGGTATATGTTGTGTCTGTGTGTGTGCTTTTTTTTTGTTTGTATTTATATTTATCACACTCCGATTTTTTTTTTTTTCATAAATCAGCCGATTACCTTCACAGAGAGAAGATGACGCGAATCGCAAACTGCTCCACGATTCTCCGTGAAATCACTGAAGTAAAGAGCAAAAATATTTCAATTTATGAAGGTAAATTGTAACGTACGGAAAAAAAAAAGCTTAACTTCCCATATCTTCCAGGACTATACAGAAAAATTGTATCCTATGTCATCCTAAGAAGTCACGTGGGAAACGCAACTGATATTCGTGTCATTCGTGAAGCAACAGGTAACGATTTGGTGGAAAAAACGAAAATTGAAAACGTCAAAATTGAAAAAAAAAAAAAAAAAAAAAAAAAAAAACAAAAAAAACTCACACCACAGCTGCCCTTGAATCCGTATTTCCTCAAAGCGAACTATCCGCCTTCATTTCTCTATCTCGCGCTGAAAAGGAAGCGCAATTGAATGGATTAACGCAACTGGTCACAGGCATCAGGCTGTTTAACAAGCAACTTGGAAAAGGAGGAGAAACTGTGGATGACCGTTGAGTTGAAAATTTTATTTTAATTCATTTTCTTCTACTGCCTTCATTGATCCACGCTAAAAAAAAATAGTGATTGCATTATGTGCGACTGAGCTTCAGGAAATTTCAAAAGAGCTTGGCGTCCAAATGGAAGATACAGAAGCAACTATTCAGTCTTTTATGGGTCTGTTCAAAAGACCCAAAACCCCCCCCCCCCCCCCCCCCCCCCCCCCCCCCCCTTTTTTTTTTAGTTGGCAGACACCAAACAAAACAAACAAAACACAGCTGTTCTGGACTACTCTGAAAAAGATACTACCGGCGAACTAACAGAAACTGAGCAAGCCATGACCAAATCTGGAATCGTTTTTTACAGACAATATTTAATGTACCTGGACGCGCTTCATGAACAACTGGGACGAACCAAAGACGCGTTGGCACAAATTGGAGAACGGTTTGATGAAACGATTCGTGACTTGAAGGCGACTTGTAAAGCAAAGACGGCTGTTCCTGTGGATCAAGTGTATGTAAGTAGTAAAAAAAAAAAGGACATAAACAAATCCATAGCAATTCTTTTAAAACATCCAACGTGCTGCTTATTACTGCCTTCTGCTTTTCTCTTTTGCCGTGAAATTGTAGCCAATGTTTATCGCCTTGGCGAACTTATGGTCAAATTGGATGGACGAATTGTTTCTTGTAGCCTTCAGACGTGGAATCTTGGATAATATTGATTTCCATGCCAGGGTATATTAAAATTGCGATTTTTTCTTCCAATTCAGTTAATAATTTCTCTCACATCTTTTATTTTCAGTCATTCGAAGTCCCACTTCCAGAAGGAATCATTCCCAAAAGTGCAGCATTCAAAAAGGATATCGAACCGGAAATTCTGCCAGGTGAATTTGTTTATTTAACTGAGGACGAAACTCTTTTCTCAACAAAAAAAAAAAAAGAGAACGACGTCATCATGAAAGCCAGTGAACTCATGGCGGCGATTTCCGTCATCAACAAGTCTATTGAAGTAGTTCATCCCGGAAATACAACACAGTACTTTAAGTTGCCTGTTGAATATGGAGTTGAGTTTCTTTTCTTCTCTCCTCTTTTCTATTCTTTTTCTCCATACCTTCCCGGTTTCGGTCTTTCCTTTTTTTCTTCCTTCTCACATGTTTATTCTTTCGCAATTTTTTTTTTGCTTTTATATGTTTTTTTAAAAAAAAAACAGGGATTCTGCTCATACTCACTCATCCGACGCGACGGCCTCGTAGTCCCCGGCGACAAGAACATTGGCCTCCTGAGATACAGGGACCGCTTATTTGCATTCGCAACACCCGAAGGAGCCCGTGAATTTGCAAAGTTTCCCGACAGATATATGGAAGGAGTCCTTGAAATGGCCAAACGGTCCGGGAATTTGGTTCAGTTGCTCCATTTGTATAATTACTTTCCGACAGTGGATGCGTTGGAGAATGTATGAGCAGATTATTTTTAATTTGTTTTTTACATGGTTTTTTTTTTTTTGGTTGTGATGGATGTTTTTTTTTTTTTTTTTTTTTTTTTTTTTTAATTAGTGTATTAACCCCTTCACACACACACACACACACACACACACACACACACACACACACACACACACACACACACACACACACACACACACACACACACACAATCCCTTTCATTGCTTCACATCTCACCACATGCAGGCAAAATCTTTCACAAGACAACGCCTCATGGGCCAAATGGCAATGGTCTCCGAAGCCGGCAGCCAAGTCGACACACACATTATTGACGCACGAATCGATCCAAAATACCAATGGAACGAATGGGAACTACGTCGCCAAGCCCTCATGCTCGTGAACCTCAAAAAAAAAAAGACCCACAGCGCGCAAACCGACATTAGCCATTATCGACGTGAAAGCGAAACACAGCATTACGAACCCAAACTGCAGTACACACAAACGAGCACTGAGTCGTCGACAAGTGTGCCGAGGAAGGTTAATTATTTGGCGGGGTTGAGGAATGATGGGACTGGGGAGAGTAAGTTTCATGTTTTGGATCTTACGGTGGACATGTGATATTTTTTTTTTCTTTTCTTTTTTTTTTCCTTTTGAATATGAAATAGTTTCGTTTCGTATAAAAAAAAATAATAAAGTAATTTAAATAATAAAAAATACATGGTAATAATAAAAAAAAAAAAAACGAAAGATTCTTTGAATAATTAAGAAATTGTCTTGAAGAAAAAAAAAATGTCAACAACCGCATTGGCAACACCTACTCAAAGCACTATTATAGCAGCAATATACCCGTTCGTGATATCAGCAAACTTGTCACTTATTGGTTGCGTCTTGTTTGTGAAACGGTGTCGAAGACCACTCAGTTCATTACAAGGTTTTTTTGGGTTGATTCCTCGGATGGAACCCTTATTAATTAATCATTGCAAAACATCTCTTTTAATAGTATATCTCGCTTGTAGCGATATTATAAGAGCCATTGGACCATGTATTGGAACAAACATCCCCCCATTAGCTTGCACCGTGATGGGGACGATAGCGCAATTCTCATATGTCGCATCGACCTCATGGAATCTAATGATCTCAGTATACTGTTACATGACAATCTTCAAGAACCCAGCGTATGCAAACAACTTATGGCTTTGGTATCACACGTATTCCTGGGGACTTGCGTTATTGTTAACGGTTCTCATGTTTGTTGGGGCGCAAGTACTTCAACGCGGGCCTGTGCTTGGAGTTGGACCGACAGCGTGCTGGATCAATTCCAATTACTTGGATCTACGCGTTTATTTGTTCTATGTGCCGATATGGATACATTTTGGGTATACGCTGTTTATATATGGACATATTTTGTGGAAAGTTGATGCTGTTTTGGGTCGACGCAGTTTGCCGGGCGGGGTTCATGTACAAGAATCAGCAGCAATGGTTCACCAAACTGTGGGTCCGCCAGCGGCTGACGTTGTAGTTGAAGGAGCCCTCATGCGATCGTCTGACGCAACTATTTTTTACGAGCAACATCAAGAGTCTTCTTGCAAAGGGGGATTGCAGCGGCATCATCGTCATCATGATTCTGATGGTTCTGATGATCAACTTGAAGAACAACAGCAACAACACGGATCGAAACAAGTCAGCGAAGTCAATCAGAAGCTATTGGTTCGCGCGGGACTGATTGCCGTTGGATTCCTTGTTTCGTTTGGGCCCGCGTCTGTTGCACGCATTCTTGCCATGCACAGCAAACACGTTCCCCACTGGCTGACACTGTGGTCGACTGCCGGAATGGCGTCATCGTCGCTGTGGAACGTGAGCGTGTTTTTCACGAGTTGGTTTTGGCGCGAGTGTGTTGCATGGTGCTGTTGTTGTTTTTGCTGGCGTCGGATTTGAAAATAAAACGAAAAAGAGAATGAAAAGAGAATGAAAGGAGAATCAAAAGAGAAACACCTTTTATTTGTCCAAGAATAAATAATAAAAGGAATTGATAATACAATAAAATTGAATAGATATTAATAAAAAAAACAAAAAGAAATGACGCCGCCCCTCCAGACCGCGCTCCTTGGATTCCTCGTTGGGGTCTTCTTTGTCGAGTACGCACTCGGGGTGCACGCCGTGGTCCCGTTCCTGTACGCCGGGTTCGGCAACGCGACGCTGCTCAAGGCAAAGATCGTCACGTCGCAGCGGGCGGCGCTGCTCGGCCGCCGGCGCGCCGCTGTTTGCGGCGGCGGCCGTCGGCGGCGCGTGGCTGCTCGTGCTCGCCGCGGCGCTGTTCAACGCCGCCACGGACGCCGCCGCGAAGCGCGCCACGCACGCCGCCACGTTCGCCGCCGCGCTGCTCGCCGCTGTGCCCGCCGCGCGCGCCGCCGTCGGCCCCGCCGCGCGCCTGCTGGCGACAGGCAAGCTACGCCTCAAGCCCGACGAGGAGCTGCAGGCGCTGTACGACGTGAGTCTGGCCGTGGCCGTCGCCGGCTTTCTGTTTTTCTTTGCGCTGCTGTCGAACATGACGGCCGACGAGGACGAAGCCGCTTCGGCGCCAAAGAAGCAGAACGCGAAGAAGAAGGAATAAATAATATACGAAAATAAACAGTTTTTATACCACTCAGCTTCACTGCACTTCACTGCACTACACTACATCACATCACTGACACTAACACTATCCCAATGTTACCATCACAACTCCTTCGGATAAACTAGGCGGTGTCGCTGTCACGGTTCGGACAATGGGTTCTGCGGTTCCTGCTCCTCCACCTATTCCCCCACTCCCGCTCAAATCCATTGCCATCTTGCTGCTACTGCCATCACTACCACCACCAGCACCACCACCACCACCAAGACCGAAACCGCTACCACCCTCCGCCATCAACTTATCCTTCAATGCTTGGAGCTCTGCCCGCTCCTTTTTCAACTGTGCCATCTCCAAAACAACTTGTTTCCGCCCCTTCTCAACCTCCCTCAATTCAGATTCAACAATCGCCTCCACATCTTCAAAATGCTTCAATTTGATGTTCATCTTTTTAATGTGCAGACTGATAATCTTGAGTGTCAAACGACGCGCCTCCGTTGCTTCTGCTGCCGCAATTGTAGTCGCCTTTACGGCCGCCGCTCCAAGCGCTGTGGCCGCAGCATGCTCAATAGAATTGGGTTCTGTCCCCGCTTGCGCCAACGCACCAGCAATCGCTTCCTGCGCCTTTTTCCCAGCAACAACATCTCCTTCAGCCTTGACTGGAGAATCCACAACCATCGCATCACCATCACCATCATCTTGATCACTTTTTGTCGTCGTCGTCGTCGTCGTCGTCGTCCGCGTCTTTTTCTTCTTGTCTCCTCCATCCTGCAACGCCTGCATAGCCACCACCGCCGCCTTCGCCGACGCCTTGGCCACACTCGGCTTCACCAACCCAACAAGCAACCCCACAACACTCAAGACTGGATTATCACTCCCACTAAACGGCAAAATCTCACCCCCTTTCCCAAACGCCAAGGGCCCCAACTCTTGCATCGGTTTCCCAAACAGCGCGTCTTCATTCTCCACTGGGATTTCAAGAAACTGTAGCACACAGGCTTCTTTGGATCGTGTTCCTACGTGGGCGGCGATTTTCGTCCAGTCTTGGTCAAATAGCTCGATTCCTTCGAGGAGAAGGAGTGTCTCTTGGTCTGTCCATGGTAAACTACTTGTTGTAGCACCACCACCGCCACTGCCACTAAAAGAATCAGCTGCAGAGATGCGTTGAAAGTCTCCGGAATACAAGTTGGATGCAAAACGGCCTTCCAGATAGCATTCTTTGCAAATGTTGAGGCCAGCGTCTTGTGGCTCGCTGAGACCAGACGCTGAAACAAATTGAGGATCCTGTGAATGTTGTTGTTGTTCTTGTTGTTGATGTTGTTGTTGATGCTGTTGTTGTTGTTGTTGCTGTTGTAGTTGTTGCTGTTGTTGCTGTTGTTCAGATGCTGTTGTCGCCGTCTTTTCAAACGGGATATGGTACCGCAGTTTCGAACAATCCACACCACACGTTCTACACGAGTACTTTAGTTTCTTGGAAGCAGCGCCACCGCCGCCGGCACCACCACCACCACCACCGGTTCCCTCATCATTGCCATTGTTGCTGATACTACTCGCAGACCGCTTCTTGTCGTAAATATTAGGGAGAGGCAGGTTCGTGGCAATAATGGGGGCGCCTGATCCGAAACCTTCTGTTTTGGGATGACGACTGGTATCCTTGTTGACGGGCACGCCTGGACCGAATGGGATTAACCCGCGCGGTGTGTCTGCGGTGATTCCGAAATGGCCTGTGAAGGATGGACCCATCAGACTGGGACGCGAGTCAGCATCCACCTATTTTGTATGAGAGTTTTTTTATGTAGAAAAATTTTGATTAGGAAAATAAAGAGAGAAAAGAGAGAGAGAGAGAGTGGGAGAGGGAGAGAGAGAGATAGAGAGCGAGAAGAGAAAGAAAGAATAAATAAGAAAAGAGACCTGAAAGTTAATAAGCCCCCACTGCTCCAAAAACGAATGCACGCGCATGATCGCACACACGTCCCCAGCCAGGTTGCGGCGACACGCAGTGACGGTCAGGTACTCCTGCGGATTCAGACGGTACGTGTTGAGCATGAAGGCGCGGTAGTCCCTGTAGATTGCCTCAGTCTTGCTCTTGTTTTTCGCGGCAAAAAACTCGGGCAGCGCCTTGCGCTCAATGTCGTTGACTGCGGCGGCGTCGAACCACGTTGCGTACGACGGCACAAACACGTCGCCGGTCTGCGCCGCGAGGAACTTTGCGGCCGACGGCGTCGTGTAGTCGACGTGCGGCGCGAGCAGCCGCACGGCGTGGCCCGTCGGCGTGTGGTCGATGACGGGCGCGTCAGAGAGCCCTGTTGTTTTTTTATTATTTGATTTTGTGTTTTGTTTGTGTTTGTTTGTTTGTTGGTTGTCTGTCTGTCAGTTGAGTTACCCGCTACGGCGGCCGGCGCGGCTTTCGCTTCGCTCTTGACTTCGACCATCGCCGCATCGCCGGCTACAGGCGCAGGCGCAGGCACGGGCACAGCCGTTGGCGTGGGCGCGATGACGCTGCTGCCATTCTGGCTGTTCCCAAACAACTCGCTTGGGTCCATTTTGTTAATAAGAAAAAAATATTTATTCGAGTAATAAATAATAATAATAAAAGAAATAACCCCACCTATGCCCGAGCAGATGTGGTTGGAATCGCCTGTCATTCTGGCTGTGACGAGACGGGGGTTGTAATTATTGAACCCACCTATGCTCTAGCCGATGTCGGATCAAACTGCGCGGACGTTATTCAACTCACCAATGTTCAAGCAGCTTAGGCTGCAGTTCGCATCCCTCAAATGAATCAGACAAACAACAAATTTTATTGAGCAGAGTGTTTTAACAAGAGCCTTTTATTAACTTTTTTGTTCATAGTCTTTATCGTGTCATCGAAGACTACTTTAGGTGGGTGTGACTTGGGTGAACAAGTCTAACATCGCACTATCAACTAAATCACCAATACCCCCGTTCTCCCAGATTCAAGAGAGCTTGAATAAATAATTCAATATTTTGAATCTATTCTGTTTATTTAGTTTTGATGTACCCGTTGTTGACAAACCAAACAACAACAATCAATAAAGATCAGGCGCATAACAGATTGGAAACGCAAGCGAAAATAGCGGAGACTGCGCCGCTGCAGGGTTTAGGAGCATTTTTCCTGCCCGAGTGTCCAGCCAACACAAAGGCGCGTCTGCACAGAGCACCAGTTCTGACACGTCGCAGGTGATTTAAAACCATCCCTGGGCGCAGCAGTAAACTAACTTATTGTCTGTACTCCATTCTGCAGACTTATTTTAAAATAAGATAATTTGGTAATTCATCCACAATCGCTCCTCTTTCTGGATTTTTGTTGTGGTTTTCTAGCATCACGCACTTCCACCAAACTGAAAAACGCGCTTTTCAACATTACTAAAAGAATTAATAATATTTCTACAATATGTCTTCCAAGTTTCAGAGTTTTTGATTCAGCGGTTCAGTAGTAAGTGAGATTTCTTCTAATCACCAACACTTCAAATCTCAGAAACGCGTGTCAAACACGCTCCAATCGCTCCCAAACTTAAAGCATAGCTTAATTAACGTCCACTTATTGTATTTCAACTTTGAAACGCGTAAAAACGCGTTGGGTATTTTAGTTATAATATTTAAACTAACCCAACTCAACAAAAATCATTGAAAATTCCCAAAATTTGGGCATAGGTTCTCTCCCTATTTCCGTTTTTAATAATCTGTATTAAGCCGCGAAGGGCAACAGGACATAAAGTCAACTGTTGTGGGGCCGACGAAGGGCAACGGGCACAAAGACCACGTCAAAAAAACGGAATAAACGCGCAAAACATTAGTTTCAGTCATAAAAAGACTCTCTTTTAAAGGTTGGGCCCCCCTGTCACACATTCCTAGTCTTTCCTTATCGTTTAAATAAAGATAGTCCAGAATGCATGGGTCGTTGGTTGAGCCTGATGAGCGGTCCAGTGGCCCAGATACTCATCAGTAAAATTTGTGGCAATGGCGTACTCACGAGGAATAATTATAATAATGATCCTAAAAGAAGAACAAGTGAAAGAACCGAATAAAAGAAATAAAATAAAAGAAATAACAGAACTTAACCGAATCCCAAATAAATGAAATCTTCCTATCTTTACTCGCGTTACCCCACTCGCAAGTGTTTTTGGTTCCATTGGGTTTGCGGTCCAGCACAACCCCTTCCGGATCCATGTCAATCAGATTGAGATCTGCGGTGGCCCTACTCCTCTAAGTCCCTACGCACCTACAACCCTTAAACTAAATCTCACTCCTAGTTTGATTGCTCGGCTGCACGATCTGTGGGACCCGTCGCCTTTACCCTGGGTCATCATCCCAATAGCAGGCTCTCCAACAGCGACTGGGTGCACACCTACTACGACTCTTTAAAGCTCCCTAGTCGACTTCCTGGGATCATTCCCATGCGCTACTTTGCCCAACTCAAGACCGCTATACTCGCTAGCTACTAAAGCCCAGGTATCTTCCGGAATACCCTTTGGCACAACTGATTTCGCTCACGTTCACTCACTGAATCTGATCAACTCACAATAGGATCCCCTTGGAGGGACGTAGCCCTCTCTTATAAAGTTCGCTCGTGAGAGATGCGATCACTGACGCGACCTGGGAAGGACATGGTCGCCATCACGCCATGCCGGTCATTTCAATTCTCAACAACTCCAAATCTTTATTGATCGACGCGACAATCCCAAAACAGAGAATCACAAATAAATCAATAAAGAATAATAAATAACAACTAATAAATAAAAATGCTGTCAAAGTTAGTATTCTAGGCGGGAAAGTCAAAAACCCCCTCCCGTGAAGGTGTAAACTTCACAGAACAGCTATACGAGGTTAGAAAGAAAATGGAAAGTGCAACGGCGCAAGCCATCACCCAAATGATTGAAGGAAACATGGCAGCTAGGAACAATAGAATGAACAAAAACACAAAGAGATTCCTTAACAGTGTCCTCGACAGATTCCACAAAATAGACCTTGATAGAATTAAAGTCACTGACCAAGAAGGTAAAAGCTATATTGAATTCGACAGTGAGGAAGTCAAAATAGAAGTTGCAAAGCAAATGAAGGAATGGTTTCACAGAAGACCAGATAAAGAGTTCCAAGAGAACTCAATATTCCTTGACGCGTACAAATTGTTGCAAAGTGTAAATGAGAGCATCTACGAGCCTATGAAAGCAACGGTAACAGAAGACTTTTTTTTTTTTTTTTTTTAGTGGTTTATTCCTCACTTTATTATTTAGAGTAAAGTATGTCGCTGTTGTATCCAACCTCGCCACGGAACGAAACCCTCCAGCCCTGTATAGGCGGCAATTTAATTTTTCAACTCCCTCCACTTTCATCCATAGTTCAGAAGTGCAGGTCTCCACTAGGGCTCCTAAACTACCACCAATCTTGGTTCCATCACAGATTTGAACCAGGAACCTGCAGCACATCGACCCCGGGTCTTAACCACCTGAGCCATTGATCCCCCCAGCAACGGTAACAGAAGACGAAGTTGCCACAGCGCTGGAACAGCTTGGAACCAAAAAAGCCCCAGGAACCAGTGGAATAACCAAAGAACTGAGGTGTGTTTGTGCCGTTGGCCTCCGCTAGGACTTTTTTATCTTGCTGGGGGTGGGTGACAAAGGGCAAATGCCAATAAATGTATTTATTGTGGTATCAAAGAAAAGGGGTAGAAAAAAGATGCTGCTCCTCTTTCCAACTGTTGAAGGCATCAATAATGGCCTGGCAGGCATATTCAGGGATTGTAACCATATTTATCAAACGCACCATCTCTGCCACAAATTTTTTTGGAGGCTTGAACTTTTGGGCATATTGTGGAGTAATTTTGGCAGGAAGCCTAATACCTGACAATTTACGAACTCTTGAAAATGCAACATAGAAGGTTTGTGGGTTAAAATTGGGGCGGTCCAGGTCAGAAATGGTAATCCAGTGCTCTAGTGTAACACCCTGCAATTTCTCTGGGGTGCAAGCCAAACCTGAAATAACAGGGAACTGCTTCAATGAAGAACTCCACAGCTTAGCTGAATTAGGCATTTTGATTTGTACAGGGGAAGTCAGAGGAGGGATTGCAACAACCCCCGGAGCACAGCCAGGAACCAAAACCCGTTCACATCCCCTGACTTTTACCCACAGTAGGCCGGGGATGCGCTTGAACTGTTTGACCACAACACCATCAACAACTGTGGTAGTGAAAGCCTCACCAGAAGGATGTGTGGTACCAGTCCACCCCAACAGAAAACAAAGAGTTCCGTTGGCAAAAATCTTCAAGTGCTCAAGGGGGGGAATTCTCTTTGTGACCATCAACGGCATACCCACATAAAAGTCTAACAGTAAAGGGATTTTGCTTGTTGCATCGTCATTCAAGTAAGAGATTCTTGACAAAGCATCAAAGTTTGCCTTGTTGGTAGGTTTGGCCGCAATACGATACATAGGCATTTCCTTTGATCGACAGGTTTCAGTTATGAGCCTTCGGATGACAGAACATCGCTCAACATTCAAAGCAGTAGCAACAGGAGCAAAGAAATCACGTGCAGGAGCTGAAGACGTAATAGAAGGTCCCTTTTCTATGGCTGGGACAGTAAACGCATTAATTCTGTCAATATCGTCTTGGTTAAGGGCACCCCAGCGCATGCGGGATAAAATGTTGAGAAAAAATGGGTCATCTTTCTGACGCCAAACCTGCAAGTTAGAAAATAAAATTCCAATAAGTTAAGATTATTGGAAAACCAAAGACAAGAAAAACTCTTTTCCCAATAATTGGGAAAGAACACTACAAACCTTGGTAAGGAAAGCAACCCAATTCAAAGACCCCCACAGAGGCCTCCCAGAAACAACAAAGTGATTGTCTCATGTATCAGCTCCCATAGTGTCAAATACAGGTCTGCCGCCCACAGGGGGAAGTTGAAGGAAATCACCACAAAGTAGCAAATGTTTTCCACCCCAGACACCACTCTGACTTCCGCAAGCTTCGCGGGTCCTCTCTTCAGCTGCACCCATAACATCAATTTTTGTCATTGACACTTCATCAACTATAGACAGGTAGACACAAGCAATTTTGTGCTTCAGGGTGTGGCTCAAAGCTTTAGAATTCTCCAATACTATGCCCAAACCCCAATGAGAGTGGATGGTATCCCCATCAATCATAAGGCCTGCTAAACCCATGAAGGACATTGTTTCAATTGTGTTCCTTTGCCCCCATAACTTTGCAAAAGTCAGCAATGCAGCAATAACTGCGGATTTTCCAGTTCCAGCTTCACCCCCAAGATACCCAATAAGTTTCGGCTTCAGATCAAATTGCCTGGCAGTTTCAACATCAATTTGGCCAGCATCATTCAAGTACAAGTACAAAAAGTGACGCGCATAAGTCTCAAATGTGTAGTGTTGCCAGAAGTCCAGGCGGAAAGCTGTGGAAATGTCTGCAATGTTGGAGAAAGGTTGTAGAGACGACACATCTGGTTTTCCCAAAGAGGTAGGATCAGACCACGGAATAGGAGCAAATAGCTGGTGCAAGTGTCGAACAGTTTGATCGCGATTAACAGTTCTGTAGTATCGTTCCGCTCCGTCCATGTCAGAAATAGCAGCAGCTTCAGGCTTGTCCAACTCTTTCAAATAATCCTGTATAGTCTTAAAAGTGGGGAGCACAGGAGCAGTGAGAGGTCTGGGAGTCGCATCAACAGAATGTGTCAGAGCTGATGAGAGCAATGGGTTGACAGTTCATCGTCCAAAGTAGCTGAGCGTGCAATTGAAGCAGCAAGCTCCATCTCAAAATCATATAAAGCATCCGGATCATCCATAAACTGTTCATCATCACATTCAATGTACGGAATGGATTGGCCATCAGGGTCCTTCAGAGGATGTTTTTGCAAAATCCTCTCCTCATGAGTCTCTTCGGAAGCTAAAAAGTCTTTCTCATTACTCTCATAATGGTTTCGATTGAGAGCCTCGTTGTTAGAACCAGATAGTCAATAAAAGACTTAAGGGTTCTTGAAGGCACGAGGGCTTAGGGGGCACGAGGGCTTGTCCAATAACGGCTTGAGGTCACGAGAGACGGGATTGAAGAGTTACAAAACTGAAGACTAACACAGAATGTATTGAAACTGAACTAAAACTCAGAGCAGAAAGCTTGCTATTTATGCAAGATCTGGTATTTCAAATAACAAAAGTTCAAAACTGAAAACAAACTGAAAATCAAACAGAAATTGTGATCGCAAGAGTGATAGCACAATAATATGTGAAATCAAGAATGATATCACAAGATGAAACTGAAAAACTTGATAAAATGACAAATCGAAAATGACAAATACAAAAATAGAAATTTAAAGTAAAATGTTACTAGCGGGGATCGAGCCCGGGTTTCCATCGTGAGAGTCGCGCGTGATGACCATTTAGCTTCAAACTAAAGTGAAATATCCCTTTAAGACGGGTGATTCCTAACACTCGTGAAGAGTAGCAGCAGCAACATCATGGCTAGAGCCTGTTTGAAGGAAGCTGTGGTATGCTTCTTGATACTGTTGGAGGCACATGAAACTCATGTTGCAAGCTCCATGATTGGGAATAAAGTTTAAGAATTCTCTCCAAAATCTCTCTAGTGTCCACAACGATCAGCTCACCTGTCTACAGAACCAGCACCGCTTCCAGTCCCTCTACAACAGATTAAGAAGTCTTATTACTCAACAATTGTTAAATTTTCCTGTACCAATTAGTCAGGGAACCCTTAAAAAGCCGGAACGTTCAAGCATTTACTGTTACACAAGCACCTCAGCCGCTACTACCACAGCCGCTACAGCTTCTATCACTACTACAAACAGCTAAAATTACGTTTTAAAACCAGTTTATTCAACTACAACAACTTCTACTTTCTACTACTTGAAACACTTGAAACTCAACCAACCCCCAACTACTATGCCTCAAAATTTTTCTTGACTTCAACTAAAAATGACAACCAACAACAACTTGAAAACAACTTTTACGCTTGATCATGATAACATCAGCGACTTCCACCAGTGGGTTGACGATATTGAAGGTGTTGCAGCCCAACACAATGTTCTCCACACTATTCGTCTTGACCAAGAGTCCCACGACGAGAACATCAACAACTACTTGGTTCCTTATGGTCCAAATGGTGCAATCACGGCTGATCCGCAGCTTCTTGAACTTGCAGTCTGGGATAACCCTGAAGACTCGAACAATCCATGGGTTCTTCAACTGACTGATGTCCCAAATACTTGTCCAGGGTCATACGCGAACAACAAGATGATGCAACGCATCATCAAGTGGAACATCTCCGCTGCCCTATTGAATATTTGTCAACAAAACACCAAATGTGCACGAACCTGGATTCGAAACCTCCAGACCTACTACAATGCACAAACTAGGACTGATACAAAGGAGACTATCAAAGAATGGATCGCACTTCAACATCTGTCACATGAGTCGATTAGTGAATACTACAATCGATTCTCAAATATCCTTACCAAGATGCGCGCTGATCCAACCAATGCCGCATTCCGTCCATTTGTCAATCTCACTGAAGTTATTAATCATGTCATTGATGCACTCTACAAACAATCTTTTGGTCACCAAATCCAAAGAATCAAAAGAATGGAAATTACAAACCTCAGTGATCTCTTGAAGGAACTCTTGGAGACTGAGAAGATGATCGGCTTCAAACCAAAGAAGACCGCAAATGACTTTGCATTGCTCCTTGGAAGTGGACAACCCAACGGAAGCAGCAACTTCAACTCCAATGGGACTGGGCGAGGAGGTTTCCGTGGGCGTGGTAGAGGCCGTGGTCGCGGAAGTTACAACAACGCAAGCGGTCGCCCTGGACCTTATCCAACTCAGAACACCCAGTGGAATTGTGGAGGCGGGAACTCTAATAGGGGAGGATACGTTAATCAGGGAAGACAATTTCCTGTTAATAGTAACCAACCCACTCACCGCTTACACGCCTTAGAGTTTACAACTCAACAACCTCCAAGTCCTTGCAAAACTTGCGGGGGCAATCTCTTTCACGTTCAATGCTTCAAGTCCCAGGACTATGCATTCAACGCGCTACTTCCATTCCCTCAGGGGAAGCCGCTGCTGCCACCAAACAGGATCCGCAATGACATTGCCAAACATCCACTGATCCAACAACTACTTTCGAAACCGCAAAATGCATTGTTCAATGCCCCTTTTGACAACTACCAATGGCAGCAACCCGTCTACTACCAACAACAATCACTGATGGTTCCGCAACAACAACTTCCACCACCACCTGCTGCTCAACAACAACCTACAGTTTCATTTCAGCAGCAACCTACAGTTATCAATGATCAGCAAACCATAAATACTATAAATACCCAGGCAAATAACTTAGCTTCTGGGTCTGGTACTATGGTCCCTGCGGGTTTTTACTGGGGCCAGCACTAAGTTGGCCGAAAGATGGACTTGAAGTTGACGCGCCATCTATAACTCAAGTCATCAATACATCAGCGTCACAACAAATGGAAGAAGAAGAAAATCAAATACCTTTAACTACAACTACTACCACTAAGAAGAAGCGACGGAAAGACAAAGCCGTTCCTGATTCTATCATTCATCAAAACCTTCAACCGCAACTCCGCAAAGCTGAACGTACCCTACAATGGAAACAATCAGCAAAACCAACAAATACAACAACATCAAAAACCAAATTCAGTTTACCTTCGAGGATAGACCCAGCTCCCGAAGATATTCTGGATTCAAATAATTACAATCAACTCTATGACGAAATCAAAAGGGCGTTCCGCACCGGGGGGGCCTGTGATGAGAATGAGGTCTTGTCACAGCCAGACGCAGTCCCCCCTGCGAATGATAAGTCATTAGAAGAATTCATTACATTATACAACAACACTGAAACACTTACCAGTATCAAGGAAACACCAAAACTCTTGTACCAGTTTCAGCCAACAAACACCAAATTTGTCTTCGTCATTGATGGAGGTTGCCGAAAGACTTGCCTGAAGACCACGGATTATTTCGTCTCTTTTACTCCGTGTAGCCGAACCTCCGGTACCGCTGACGAAGATGGAACTCCGCTTCAGATTACTGGAACTGGAGACGCAGTCATTATTCTAGAAAATGGATACGCGTTATTAATCAAAGACGCGTGCCTCACTCCAAAGATTGTAACTCACCTAATAGGGACCAATGATCTTGAAGACGCTGGACTCCATTTCCAATCTTCAAGAGGGCTCCCTTTTGTGGGGGAAACTACAAAAAGGGGATGCGGTGAAGAAATAAAATATAAGTTGCTGAGAATGAAATAGTAGGCCACTATCCAGCTCTACAGGGCTTACCACAAGTCCCAGTTTCAGAGTAACAACGTGTCGGTTACTTACATGATTATCCTGGGGAGGGTGTAGGTTCTCTAGATGCGCAACTTAACGCATTCTATCGTTCTCCTGCGATGCGTTCGCAGGACAAGGGGTTTGATGTCGGATGACGCGTGTGTAACGCAAGTCACATGAGTGGATTGAAGAGATCCACGGGACCTTGCGGTAATTATTACGTAGGCCTGGAGGCGGCGGACACAGAGTGGCCCAAACTGGTAGCGGAGGATCAAGAAAGGCGCTATTAGAATTCTGGCGGCGGGACTTAACTGTGTTGCGGATTGCGGACCCCAAGGCAGGGACCCGGGACTGCGATTACAATTCCGTCTAGCTAGTAATAATTATTATCACGTGTTTGATGACCCACGGTGCGGCAGAGGTGAGGTCTGGTCAAAATCAAACAGTGGCGCGTGGGGAGATGAGGGTGGATGATGGGCTTGAGGCACGTGACGTAAGGAGCGGGGTTAGTAAGTGGTGTTTTATTTAATTTCGTTCTTTATTCTTCTATCTTCTTCTTCTTTCTTTATTTGTTTGCTTTTAACCCTTTGATAGAGTCAAAGTTGTAGCGGCAGCTATTTCCGCAGTTGGTATCAGGGCCAGGGACCACTAATTGTGATCAGTCTAACTTCGCACGGGAATTAAAAGTGTGGAGAGATTACTAACCAAACAATGAAAAACCCATAGGTTATATCTGCGGAAGGGATCTGGGCTTAGAGCGTGGGCTTGGAGCTCAGGCTTGCAGAGAGTGTGGCTGGATCTGTAGCACACAGCCACGCTCAGCCTATGGGACTTTCTGGGAGCTCACCTGGACCGCAGTTCCTGGGAAATTGGAGGCATCCCGTGTTACAAACCGTTCAAGTCTGATCCAAAGAAACATTTACCTGGTGAACAACTTGGATTTGACGTCGTCGAAATCAAACCGCCACATCTTGGAAAATACCCATACGCGCTCGTGATGAATGATTATGGTTTGAAAAGATCTGACGTCGCACTACTTGAGCACAAAGATGAAGCTTTAGTTTGGGCTATTCGACTTCATCAAAAGACGATAACAAAATACCAACTTACCACAAAACGGATGCGAATGGATCCTGGAGAACTGGGAAGATCTCCAGCATTCATGAAATATTGCAAACTCAACAACATCTCATTCGAGCCAGGAAAACCCGAACAGCACCAAATCGATGGAGGACCCGAACGGACAATTCAAACCTTGAGCAAGATGGCCAGGACTTTCCTATATCAATGCAAATCACCATTAGAATACTGGGGATACGCGTTTGAACATGCATCAGAAATCAACAATGTCTTACCTGTTATCTCGCACGATATCGATAGTCCTGAATATGCCAGCTCCAGAATTCGTCCTCGAATGTCTCACTTCCAACCCTTCAGTTGTGCTGTCAAATACCTTCCTGTTTCAACACAACCAACACGGAAAGAGGGAATTTACCTTGGATCCAAGACTCCATCCCAAGTCATCGTCTTCGACTTGGAAACTGCTCGGGTTCACCTTGTTCGATTCAAAGATTGTATCTTCAAGCCCACCATATATCCGTTGTGGCTGCAACCGACATTTGCTACCTCCACACAACTTGGTCTCGAATTTACCAGAGTTACCAATCAAGACAACGTTGCTGTGGATACCAATGTTAAAAACTACCTCAACATTGGAAAAAGTCAAACACAAACCTCTTGATGCCGAGACACTCCAAGCTCTGCGAACCAACCGCAAGCAACCAAAACTACATCACACAGTCCTCAAGGCAAACGCCGCAAGACTTGAACTACAAAACACAAATCAACACTTAACAAAAACGTAAGATACAACAACAATAACCCCAATCCTTCCTTACCATTCATCTTGTTTGGAACTTGCGGGGGACGCCTTGTAAGACTTAACGGGAACGGATAGAGGGGAAGCTACAATACACAAAACAAAATTAAATTAATAAGGGCCAAGCCCTGATCCCGGGATCCCCAACACATAAATAATTACATACCTTGATCACCTCTATCAACTGTAGCCACATACAATTGGAAGTACTCTCGAAGAGAGGAAACTCTCCACATACAAATCACTACAAAAATCAAAACAACTTTTAACACACATCATTACAAAAACACATATACTCTTACCTCAATTGCTCGAATCAACGACGATACACAAATCACAATACAAATAACACTTAGTAAAACCACAAAACCACTCAAAAGTGCGATGAGACGTACCTTAACAAGCCAAGGTCTTGGCACTTCGGTACAACCGCCGCCGCAGCCACCACCAACAGTACCAAAACCAGCAACGGCACCACGACGCATGTCTCAGAGACTCAGCAAATCACGGACACTGCTCGCGACGACGCTGCTGTGCTCACCGACACTCGACGAAGAAGAGACACATGTTTTTGGTGAAGAATGGTCATCAGCTACAATCGAAGACAAATTACACGACGTACCACTCACCTCGACGCCAATATTGAAGACTCCTGAATCACCAAAGACACGGAACGCAGCCATGAAGAGCAAATTCCAAGAGGAATGGCTTGCAGCCGAGAAAGCCGAACTTGACGCGCTCGTGGACACCAAGACCTATAGACTTGTCAAAGCTCCTGACGGCATCAACATTGTCGGCAGCAAATGGGTTTACAAGGTCAAGTTGAATAGCGATGGATCTGTTGAAAGATTTAAGGCGCGTTTAGTTGGTCAGGGATATACACAACAATTCGGATTGGATTATACGGAGACACACTCACCGGTTATGCGCGCAGCAACTTTCAGATGGCTTTTATCGCTCACAGCAATTAACGGGTGGGATACCCGCATGTGCGACGTGAGCACCGCGTACTTGTATGGCAATATCGACGAACCCGTCTACATGAAGCAGCCTCCCGGATACGACGATGGAACCGGCAGGGTTTATGAACTCCTTAAAGGCCTTTATGGATTAAAACAAGCGGGTCGTATATGGTATAAGAAGTTGACAACTCACCTCAAAGAAACAGGATATACTCAGTCGAAAGCGGACCCGTGCGTCTTCTTTAAGACTGTGGATGGCAAGACGGTATACTTGGCTATCTACGTCGACGACTTGTGTTTCTTTGGTGACCAAGCACTTATCGATGAGGGCGTGATTTCTCTTAGAAAGGAATTCAAAATGCGAGACTTAGGAAAAATTACCTACACAATCGGAATACAAGTTGAACACGTGCCCTCCGGAATCTTCATCCACCAATCAAAATACATCAAAGAAATCTTGGAGTGATTTACGGGGCATTTTTCGCATTATCCAATTTCCACTCCCTTGCCAAGCTCATTTTCACCAACTCCAGCATCAGACACCACCCCCCTCTTCAACAACCCATCCCTATACCTTGAAGCCATCGGATGCCTCAACTACGCAGCTATCAACACTCGCCCAGACATTTCTACAGCTATCTCCTTTCTATCTATCTTCTCCAGCAAACCATCTCAGCAACACTGGGAAGACCTCATGCGTGTCTTCCGCTACATCCATGACACACAAGACCACGGTATCTTCTACTCTAAACAAGGCAATTCAAGTCCTATCGGCTACAGCGACGCCGCGTACAACATCCACCACGAAGCTAAGTCGCAGCTTGGCTACATGGTTGTTCTCGCGGATGGCGTCATCAGCTGGAAATCCACCAAGACTCCAGTTACTCCACTCTCTTCTACAGAAGCCGAATACATGTCCATCAGCGAATTAGGACGCGAACTACAGTCTTTTATTCAGCTATACGATACACTCAACATACCACTCAAGAAACCAATTCAAGTATTCAAAGACAACCAGTCTACTATTCATCAATGCAATAACAATGCATTCTCCCATCAATCCAAGCACATCAATATTCGATACCACTATATCCGCGAACTGGTCAATTTAAAACAAGTCAAGGTCACTTGGATCAAGACCGCTGACCAGCCAGCCGATTTACTCACCAAGTGTCTTGGACGCGATCAATTCAAGAAACTTCGTGCCCGATTTGGCATGATGTCTCTTACCGCGATTACAATTTAACAATTCACGATTCAAGATTGACTTCCGCGATACGCATTGGGGCTAGTCGTGATTTGCCCCTCATAATGCTAAGTCAATTCTATTCAATTCAATTCGATTTCGATTCTAGAAGCTAGAATACTTCATATTTTAAACATACAATTCATATAGAAAAACCCAACTATTTATTCAAGTTCAAAAGTATACAAGAAAACCAACCACTTAGCTCAATGGTCAGAGTACAAGTCTGCTACCAAAACAACCCAGGTTCAAGACCTGCTCTGCGCACTTGTTCGAATATTACATATCCGCCTATGAAGGTTTCACTTTATCCTTGCTTCGCCATTTTAATGGTTGAGCGAGGGACTAGTGTTTTGGTCAGTAAGAATCTGACACAGGGTGTAATAACGCAAGACTGCACAGAAAGACACAACTCTCAAGCGATTCACACGATCAAGGGGAAGGCACCATCACGTGACAATCACATGACCTTCGCCGAACCTGAATTAATCACCAAGCCTTAATTAATCATTGGCAATTAATCAAGTCACATTCATGTCACATGATCCAAGTCTGATCGTTGTTCAATTCATTCTTTATTCAATCATGTTCGCTTGAGGGGAAGTGTTGGAGGCACATGAAACTCATGTTGCAAGCTCCATGTTTGGGAATAAAAGTTTAAGAATTCTCTCCCATATTGGCGAACACGCTCCAGCATGACATCTTTGTGACAAAACTCCTTTAGGCATTTCGAACAAGACGATGTTGCACAGATTTTCTTTCCAACATGAAGTTTTTGGAAAGCTTCCCCAGGAATGGGAAAGGCTTCCAATAATCCGTCACAAGCAGGAAAGGGACAGGAATTCTCGGTGCAAGTAAATGGAGGATGTTGAGTATTACGCATAAAAGATACAATATCACTTGCACTACTTAACACAATTAACCACATAAAGCTTACATTAGCTCGCCGCAAATCAACAGAGGAGTTGTGCTTAACACTGTGTCTCTGAATTTTACCAACCTAGAATTCCAATATTTGAGCATTATTGGAAAAGGGAATTTTACAAAATAAAGAGAGTATAAACCTTTCGGCAAATTTAGGATCCTCAAGACGTATTCAGAATTCAGCTGACGTTCTTGGGAAACCATGTAAGGAGATAACCATATGAAAGTGTATGTCTCCCTGTTTCTGCGTCTCGGCAGAGGTAGTAACAAATCGAGGGATTCCTAAACACCCCCCTCCTCTCACAGGAGCCCGGAACTTGAAGTCCCAGCCAATGAAGTCTTCCAAAAATACGTTAAGTACACGGCGGGCATAGTCCGCACATTCATACGAGTTTGAGGAGGCAGCTGACGTCCTCGCATTATTGTTTGGAAGAATAATCCCATCAGTGCCAGGCAAGGCAAGCTTGCCATCCCCAACAAGAAACTTAAGTTGACAATGTTCACCATTAACAAGGTCACAATTAATGGCGACAGCCCAGCTTCGTGACGTGGCAGGAGAGATTGTGGCAAAAATATTGGCAACTCCAAGTCTACGTTGTAACCCAAAAGCTGTGTGAAGCCCAGCTTGGCGAGACTTGTCAGAGCCAACAAATGCCCTCAATTCTGGCAGAATGGCCTTCTTGATATCCATCAATTGCTTCACTTCTGGTGGTGCCTCTGGAAGAGTAACACCGCGCTTTAGACACTCGTCCATCTGACGAGAATGATTATAACATTTCTGAATGTCTTCTTTGGTCCATTTTCCATCTGAAATCGCAGATGCACGAACACGCATTGTCAAATATTGCTGAGAGAAGGATTGCTCTAATGCAGTGTAATCATAAGCAATAGCAGTGAAACCCCAATGCCTGCCAAAAATTCCGCCATGAAGTTTGAGGCAACGCTTGATCCATCTGTTAACTGAAAGATGGCGGACCCGATGACACGCCGGACCTCCTTCACCAAATGGCAAAAGTGTTGGAAAGAATAAACCAATATGCTGAAGCTTTCTTGCTTTGGACAGGTTTGTAGATCAAAACACAGCATAATCCTGGATTGAAGTGGTGGCAGGTGGTTCATTTGGGTTAGGGAGTAGAGATGCTATTACGTGGTCGCTCGTAGGAGAAAACACATAATGGACAGTGGAATCCTCAACAGCGGTTTCTGCGTGTAAGCAGAATGTTGCATCAGTCGGCACAGTTTTTCATTTACTGGAAAGTCACCAGAGAGCGATCGATCAGAGAAAACTGATACAAAAATCCAATAAGAACAAAATATTGGAATTTCAAAAACAAATATAAGCAGAAGGACATCAAAACTTACTGTTCTCTTCAGGTACAGCCGCATCACTTAAAATGTACTCTTTGTTTTCCTTGTACCCTTGGTGGTGCAACTCAAAGAATTTGAGTAAGTCAAACATGCAGTCTTGTGCAGCATATCTGGTTTTGTTCAGCTATTTCTTGTGCGGTCCAGGCCCCAACAAAAGAAAAGCGGAAAGTTGAACTAATATCTGCAGGAACTTGACGAAGAACCGGTTCACTGTTTTTCGGAACATAATGGTGGGACTTGATATTTTTCCGTTGGTTCTCAGTACCGGACCCAAAAATGGTTGTAAGATAAATGCACGGCTGCATCAATGAAACTACGTTTTTGGTTGTTCGGGTAATATCTCCAAAGGTTGTCGGGAGTCACCCAATCCAATTTTCGTTGGAAATGGCTTCCACTGGCATCCGATTCTTCCTTAGTTCTTTGTTTTCTTCTTCTTCCTCTTCAATTTCCAGTTCTTCACCTGCATCACCATCCATCTTTCCAGGGCGTGTGGCTGTGAAGCAGTCTGGACAAAGAGCGAGAAGCAGATTATCCTGTGGTACAGAAACAAAATGGCCAGGCAAGGGCTGATACATCAACGCCCCCTCTTTCAGAATAACCAGGTTGTGCAACTTATTGGCATAGAAGTAAAATCCAGATGGACTGAGGAATAGGCGAGAAAGGCGGACATCAAAGCCTTGGACGTCATATTGAGCCACAAGAAGTGGATCTAACATGGCAACTCGCGCGGCATCAACCTGCAAGACGCGACGCAAATTCTATTGCACAAATTTAGTTACTTTGATGTTAAAAGTATTAAAATTTTACTCACTCGGTACTCTGATCCTATACTGTGATATTTCATTTCGGATTTTACATAGTCGCAATCACAGACAACACAGCAGTGTTTGGTCATACAGTTGAATGACAATCGCTCAGCACACTTAATGTAGATGGCTTCTTGCGAGGATTGCAACCCAAACCCCAACAGTGAATCAATTGTTGATAGCTCATCAGGACCATACACTCGCTTTAGCCGTTCTTCCAGCAACTTTTGGTCATATGCTACCCTATGTTGTTTTGAGTTCTGAAGCCTTGTTGCTTCTCTTTTTGATTCTGTTGCTGCTGCGCGCAGCTGTTGCATTTGGATACGCTGTGATTCAAGTTCTCGCTCATGAGCTGCTGGTGAGCGTTGAGCGCGAATCTTCCGTTTACTAACAGCCTTTCGGTGAGCAGAGTACTGATTTTCTGTTTTACAAATTCTAAGAACACGAGAAGGGGCTAAGGGGGTACCAGGGGCCACAATGGGGGTTGGAGGCCCGTCAGAACTGGTGGCGGAAGGAGTCACCATTGGGGGTGAAACTAATGAAATAGTAAGGGGCGGTGCATGGGTGGGAGGGTGAAAGGAGACCGGAACAATATTATCGAATGGCCGACGTTTGTTAAGTCGAGACACTGAGGAGGCATTATGCAACAAAGACTTGCCAATGGGCATGGGAAGGTAACCTAGGGAACACAAAATCCAATAAGAACAAGATATTGGAATTCATAAATTTCAATTAAACGGGAATTCCAATAAGAACAAGATATTTGAATTCATTAATTTCAATTACACAGTAATTCCAATAGAAACACGATTTTGGAATTCCTTGGAAAGAAACGATATTGGAATTACTCACAGGTGCGGAAGATAACCTTCACAAGATGATCTACAGTTATATCAATATCATTAAATGTCAGCAGAGTATCGGTTCTTACGATTAACAGGAACAGCCTTAAACTGCCAGTGCAGTGGTCGCAGGATGGGAAGGAACCTGTGAACAAGTGACATGACGTGTAAAAGGAAGGATCGCAGCTATCTTTTATGTAAAATGAGACACCAAGTGATTAAAAAATATGAGACACCATTAAAATAGATACAAGCAAACATAGAAAAATCATAATAAGGGAACAGCTTAAGGGAACAGATACAGCAATGCAATCCCGTCAACTCCACCAACCTCGACACTCACTTAGTCAAGTCAATAACTCCATTAACTTCACGGCTTGATAAGTTGAGAAGCTTCATCACAGCATCTGGCAAGTAGACAACATAGTCATCATCATTGGTCTTGATAACGCGTTGTTCCTCTTCCTTGACATCCTTCCTTCTACTACGTCTGGGCTTACGCTTTCTGTCACCACCTTCACCGTCAGTTTCACTTGACTCAGAATCCTCACTACTCTCATTCTTGGAGTTGGTTCCAGACTTGCTTCCAGCAGCTTGTTGCAGCTCCCAGTTCACTTTGGCTTGTTCTTGAGTTGTCAGCAGAGGTCCAACAGACGTTCCTTGAGGATGGAGATCAAGAAGAAAGGTTTTGATTTGTTCACTGGTCCCCTTCTTTTTTTTGGCAGACTTGGTGAACAGCTTCAGCCACTTGATGACTTCCAGCAACAATGATACCCCAAAAGAACCCATTTTTTCAGATCGTCCCAACTTTCCGTCACATCTTTCTTGGTACAGAGTGGAGCAAATCCCCGTGAATTGCCTTGGAAATGTTTGACAGAACGTTAAAATTTTTCACAGAAGGTTTTTGGATTACTATGGCACTCACCTAACCAACTTGTTCAAGATAATGCTGTACTTCATAGCCACGCTCTCCTCTTTATCAAGTTCTTCCACAACAGCTTGAAGGCCTCCAAAAATCCGAAGTTCCAGAATTTTGTCAAGTTTGTTGAACAGAAAGTCAAAATTCTTGATAATTTGCTTGGGTGCTGTGCCACTTTGTACTTTCTGACTGCCTTGCTTCTTTGCTGATCCCATTTTCCGTGAATCTGACAATTGCTTTGACATCTCCAAAAGTGGAAGCGGTGGGAATGCTTCGTGGTATTGTCCCACCAAGTACTCATTCCATTTCTCTGCGGAAGTGGAACTCATCAGAAACATTCTTTTGTATTTCCAATAATACCAGAATATTGGAAAGTGAAAGTTAGAGTTCCAATAAAACCAAATTATTGGACAAAATAAAGAACTAAACCTGTTGAAGGCCTGGCAAACATAGAAACAAGCCTGCCCTTGAGCAGCCGCCACCTGTGAAAGAGCTTCACCAAATTGCTGCGCATCCAAAAGAGCATTGAGTAAGATGGTCTTAAACGCAGCCGCCATGCCCTGTCTCTCATCAATCTGGAGGGTGGGCGGGTTGCTGAGCAGGTTTCCATTACAATCGAAGCTGCTCGATTGGGGTTTTGGATGATTTCCTGTCGATCCAGCTCCATCCGATTCCTGACTTGCAGGCCTGCTACCAATTGTTCTACAGGAGGAAGCTCCTTATTGTTGGTGAGCTCCACCAGCTTTGCCTTTTTTTCAGGAGGCCCCCTCACTGCTGGTTCATCATGTCCTCCATCAGTTGGAGAACCCAGCGCCTCATCATCATCGGATTCATCTTCTTCAGCTCCCCGTTTCCGCTTGCTGTGTTGTTGGTGATGGGTGAGTTTGTTAATTTACACCTTTTAAGTATCACCTTTCCGTCCAAACCCCACGGATGCCTGGACCAAACGTACTGCCTACTGTCATGGATGAGGCAACATCTGCTCCAGTGTCTGGTGCTGTTGATGCTTCCATGGTACAGGTTTGTGGTTTGTCAACAGTTGGAGTTGGGTTGTTTGGCATGGTTGTTTTCTGGGCCTTGCTTTTGTGTTGATTTGCGGCGAGCTAATGTAAGCTTTATGTGGTTAATTGTTTGTCAGGAGACAAGTTGTTGTCTTTTTCCCTGCCACAGACTCCATTTTTATAGCGTTTTACTGTTGCTTTAGTCTTTTACATGGTCCCATTGAGACCTGTTGAGGTTTAGAACCTCGTATCCCATTTGCCCATTGAGGCGGTGCATCAACTTGAGATGGCGATTTCCAATTGGGGGAAATTAGTGAAGGGGAAATTTATCGCCGTCTGACGGCGTTAATACTCAATAATAAAGGTTACATTTACAAAATGTCTTCATCTTTCTACATGTGAGCAGCTGATAAACCACATGCCGCCAAGGTCCAAAAGCATAACCCATCTCTGGTTAAGGTGTCCCTTAATCTCGGCAGCGCACGGCCGATGTATTATGGTGTTTTGGTTTGGAAAGCATGCAGGAAAGATGTGCTTGGTGCAGCGGTCAAGGCGCTGGCTTTGAGAGCGTTATGCCCCAGGCTCAAATCACGGAAACTCCTTTTATTCTAACAATAAAGATTCGGGTTGAATTATTCAATCCGTACAACTTATAGTTTATTTTTAATCTCTGTTAAGTAGTGCAAGTGATATTGTATCTTTTATGCGTAATACTCAACAATTCTAGTTCACCCCTATCGTTTTTCTTACGTGATCACCTTGCCAAGTTTACTTGGGTAACTCCGGCCCCAAGCCCGGTGCCTACACAGATTTGGAGAAAAGAGAACTTGCCTCAGATCCCAAACACTGTCGAGGAGGCCATGGCAGACCCAGTCTTCGCTGCCTATTGGTTAGCTGCCATGATACGTGAATACAACGAACTCATGAATAATGAGACTTGGACAGAAACTGTCTTACCGGAAGGCGCTCGCCTTATGTCAGGCAAGTGGGTTTTTGCTTTCAAAATTTCTGCCAAGGGAATTTTGGAACGTTTTAAAGCCCGCTGGGTTGCACGCAGATTTTCCCAAGTCAAGAATCTTGATTATTTCAAAACTTACTCACCTGTTGCGCGAACAGAGACTATTCGGTTTCTTATTGCTTTTGCAGCGCTCACAGGTAAATTTGTTTTCGAAATGGATGTCCCAAACGCATTTGTACATGGTGAAACAGATACGCAACTGTATCTAGAAATGCCACATGGGTTTAGAAAAGTCAATATACATGGGCAAGTAATTGTCTGTAGGCTTGACAAGTCTCTTTACGGGATTCACCAAGCCTCGCGTATTTGGTTTGAAACTCTCATCAATTTTCACAAATATCTTGGGGTTGAGTCTGATCCTGCTGACATTTGTCATCTAATCAAAACTCTACCTCCTAAGGAGCCGAACGGCCCAGAGAACACTTTACAAATGGCTAGTCATGTTGACGACCAGCTTTACATTACTGAAGATAAAGTTGAAGCTGAATTTCAATTAATGAAGTTGAACCAACGCTTTGGTAAAGGTAAGCAGGGACCCGCTGAATGGTTTCTCAAAGTGGAGATTGTTCAATTTGAAGATTCTACGTGGATTGGTCAGCCAATTTACACAAAGCAAATTTTAACGTTTGCGGGACTAGAAAATTCTACTGACACGGCACCAAATCCGATGACCAGGAACTGGAAACATGAAGATACGTTAGGCTTTCTTAATGTTGCTGAGTCCGCAGCATATCAATCTGTGGTCATGTGCTTACTATACTTAGCAGGGAAGACTCGTCCCGATCTTTCTTGTAGTATTGGCATTCTTTCACAATACCAGACTCAACCTACCAACGAGGACATGAAAGTGCTGAAACGCGTTCTTCTATATCTCAACGGTACGCGCGATTTGGGAATTTGTTACCAGAAACCAGGTAATGAAATCTTACGCGTTGACGGGGAAAAGTAATTCCTAAATGATCCTACACTACAACCAATCTGCTACGCAGATGCAAGCTTTGCTGAAGCTAAAGGACGCGCTTCTAGAACAGGCATTGTTATTCTCTTCGCTGGCGCTGCAATCATGTGGCAGTCAAGGAAACAGACTACTGTTGCTTTGTCATCCACTGAAGCAGAACTCATTGCGCTCTCTGAAGCCATACGCGAGATTATCTGGCTATTGCAGCTTATGAAATCTTCGGGTATCTCTGGTCAAGATCATATTGTTATTAAACAAGATAACACGTCAAGTATTCTCATCGCTAATGAGGAAGGTCAACATCAACGTATTAAACATATGGACGTGAAAGATAAGAACTTAAACTACCACATTAACAACGGCACAGTGGTCCTTGAGGACACTCCGACCGAACAAATGTGGGCTGATTTCTTAACGAAAGCAGTTGGGCCTACTGAACATCGAGAGGCGACATTCAATCTTGGGTTACGAAGTTTGGCTATGTTGCAAGAAGTCAAATCTTCCACCACACCCCGAAACGCAGCCAAGTAATATTGCGGGGGAATGTTGAGTATTACGCATAAAGATACAATATCACTTGCACTACTTAACAGAGATTAGAAATAAACTATAAGTTGTACGGATTGAATAATTCAACCCGAATCTTTATTGTTTGAATAAAAGGAGTTTCCGTGATTCGAACCCGGGGCATAACGCTCTCAAAGCCAGCGCCTTGACCGCTGCACCAAGTCCATCTTTCCTGCATGCTTTCCAAACCAAAACACCATAATACATCGGCCGTGCGCTGCCGAGATTAAGGGACGCCTTAACCAGAGATGGGTTATGCTTTTGGACCTTGGCGGCATGTGGTTTTATCAGCTGCTCACATGTAGAAAGATGAAGACATTTTGTAAATGTAACCTTTATTAATAAGTGATAAATTTCCCCTTCACTAATTTCCCCCAATTGGAAATCGCCATACCAAGTTGATGCACCGCCTCAATGGGGAAATGGGATACGAGGTTTTCAACCTCAACAGGTCTCAATGGGACCATGTAAAAGACTAAAGCAACAGTAAAACGCTATAAAAGCGGAGTCTGTGGCAGGGAAAAAGACAACAACTTGTCTCCTGACAAACAATTATAACCACATAAAGCTTACATTAGCTCGCCGCAAATCAACAAGTTGGACATTTGAGTGCAATGAAGCTTTTAAAGGGCTTATATCAAAGTTACAGCAAGACATAGTCCTTGTTGATCCATCACAGGAACCTGGTGATGTAAATGAATTTATTATCGAATGTGACGCTTCTAAGCATGCGCTGGGAGCTGCAATTTATCTTAAGGGCAAAGATGGCCTTAAGTCATCCAGAAAACCTGTTGCTTTCATTTCACGGACATTGTCTGAAGTGGAGCAGAGATATTCCAACACAGATCGTGAAGGTCTTGCATGTGTATGGGCTGTAAATACCTTTGACAGATGGGTATTTGGTTGCAAAATAACAATTGAGACAGATCATTCAGCCCTGATACCTTTGTTTAAGAAAGGTGAACTAACCGGTAGATTTGCTAGATGGGCTTATGCCCTAAGCAATTACAACATTACTCTCACCCATGTTGCAGGAAAAAACCAAATTGTGGCTGACACCCTATCCAGGGTGAACATTCACTCCAATGTTAAACTGCCAGAAGAAGTTGAAACTACCGACGCAGAAACATCATTTTGTTTCAAAGATTACTTCATTCTTGAAAAAGAGGGTAAATGGTCAGAGAATGACCAAGGGGTTGAGTTACCCCCATTAATTTCGATGACTCAAGCATTAATTTATGGCTTAAAGGGAAACCGCTCACACTATGAGTTGGAATATGCAAAGAAAGAATATTTGCACCACTATGAAACACTGGTGGGAGAAGCGGTTGATGAAACTCAGAAGCTAATTAGCGATCTTTCCAAAACGCATTCTAAAAAACCGCTCAAAAGATAGTCGAATCAAATCTATGACAGATCTACAAAAGGTGCCAAAACAACCTGTAAAGCCTTTTAAGGCTGAGGGACATAGCCTCAATGTAGTGACTTGGAATATCAATGGATTAAGACAGTTACTAAAAAAGTACATTAAAGAAAACAAGCTGGATAAAGAAGCTGTTGACAAACAATTGTCGCTCTTCTTCAACTCAATGGGAAGCAGTATCATCTGCCTCCAAGAGACGCGGATGGGCACTGATAACAAAAGTAAGAAATTATTTGAAGCTATGAGCAAACTTGAAGAGTGGAATTGTCACTTTAACGACAAAACCCTGGGGTATGCAGGTGTTGCCATCATTTGGCGACGCGAACTTGCACATCAAGTTGAGGAGAGTTCCATTCGAAGTGGAATGTACAACTCCAGAGCTGAGGACGAGGGTCGAATTATTACTTTAACAATTGGAGAAGTAGCAGTGACAACTGCTTACATTCCTAGTGGTATGCGTACAGATGAAAGGCAGGAGTATAAACTGCAATTCCTAAACAGTTTCAAGGAGCATTGTAGCAAACTACAGGAAACACACCTTGTTATAGCCACTGGCGACTTCAATATAGCCCCCTCCGATAAGGATGTACTTCTGTTTGTGATGGAGGAACGTCTCACTGAACGATTTCGTTCAACTATAACCAAAGTTGAGCAAGAATGGTTTGCGTCCATGCTTAACAATTTCCATGATAGCTTTAGAGTTAAGCACCCTTTGGATATGAGGGGAACCTGGACCTTAAAGACCGTGGACCAAAAGGAGTATCCTTTCTGGAGAATTGACCATATACTCATTGATAAACGTATTGAGCCTTGTTATTTTGATGTTCGAGTGGACACTAGCACTAACATGAGGGACCACTTACGCCTGCGAGCTGATATTAAGTTAGATCACTTAAAACTCGACTTTGGTGCTGTAGACAAAACCGATTGGGTCTCTCCTGAAATGACAAGGGGGGATTATGCAACATATCAATCTGAATTCCTGGAGTGCAACTTGGGTTTCACTACATTACCTCTCTTTGGTTTTGACACTAAGCGCATTCGTGAACTTCAGCTTGCAGATCCTATTTTTGGACCCATTATTAGATATTGGGAAGAAGGTATTGTTCCTGAAAACAAGGAGCCTGAGATGATGGCCTTAGGATCAAAGTATTTAGTGTTGGATAATCAAGGGCTCTTATACCGTGTCTCAGACATAGCTTCTGCTACTATGCGTCGTATGCCTGGCCGAATAGCATTGTGTGTACCAGATGGTCTTCGAAGGGAGATCTTAGAAAAGCATCATGATGACTTGTTCAGTGGCCACTTGGGTACTTCCAAAATCCTACCCTCATTACTTGACAGGTTTTGGTGGCCCTCCATTATAAGTGATTTGAAAAACCATATCCAGTCTTGCGAGGATTGCCAAAAGTCTAAGGATTATGCAGCTAGGACTGGCTTTGTGCATCCTATTCCACTTGGTGAGTATCCCTGGGAAAGAGTCTTTGTTGACTTCATGGGACCCCTGACTGAGTCAGCCTCGCACAATCGGTATGTCATGGTAATTGTAGACAGTTTCACAAAATGGGCTGAAGCAGTTCCTTTGCCTAATTTGTCTGTCAAGACTGTTTGCGAAGCCTTGGTAAAAGAAGTGTTTACAAGAACGGGGTTACCTGTATTTGTTCATTCAGATAACGGCCCTCCATTGGACGATGACTTAATGAAACAAGTGAGTAAGGTGATGGGGTTCTATAAAACCTTCACAGCACCATACTGGCCCCGGGCTAACGGACCTGTGGAGAGGTTAATCAAGACCTTATCCCAGGAATTACGAGCTTACATTAATCAGTATGATTTTAATGATTGGGATGATATTCTACCCTTCATTCTGTTTGCATATTGCACACATGTTCACTCGTCAACAGGCGAAACACCTTTCTTCATGTATCATGGCCGTGATGCACGTCTACCCTCTGATGCCTTCTTTGGCATCAGTCCTGATGACCCCTTGTATCCTAAACCGGCCCAGGCCATTAGGGATATAGTCCCCATCTCAGAAGACGAAGAGAGCGGCGGGGCTAGATCCAAGTCATACCTTTAGCGCCAATCCGGGGATCTGCGGCAGCGAGTAATGATCTAACGCAGGGATTAACTGGACCTCTCATAGCGGGAAACTGGGTGGAAGCCGTAGCTCACATGGAGTCGGGTGAAACGGGCCACGCGCGAGGGAACCGAGAAAGTCCAGGAAGCACAGACTGGGTGATGTCATTGAACCAGAGATGGAGAGGATCTGACGCGGATGTGAGGCGTTGTTGAACGCGATCTGACGCGAAGACTCCTCCAGTTACCATAAGTAGCGGAAAGAGCATGCGAGGGGAATTAGTTATTTATTTATTTATTTACGTGTTTATTCTGTTATTATTCGTTTATTTATTTATTGTTTTACTAATCCCTTGAGCCTTGAGACAGTGCGGGCAGCTTTGATAAGCAATTCCAATATCAGGGACCGTTGGAATTTCACAACTTACTAATCCCCAGGAATACGCTGAGTGTTTATTTTAATTTAGTTAATTAGTTTTCTCTAGTGGCAAAGGACTGTGCCACTACTGTTAAACAATAAACAACTCCTAAGCGGTTTCTGGCAGAATATCAATGCCAAGAAAGCGACATTCTACAAGATGCAAGATGTGCTAAACGGCTCCCTTAGCACCTATGTTGTTGCACTTGCTGACTCTATTACGGTGGATTGTGCCAATGACCTGTCAGGACTGCAGTCAGGTAGTCAAGAAAAGCTGGACTACATTGTGAATACTCTCCTGCTTCATGTTAACAGAGCAGTCTATCAATTGAAGCCAATTGTAAACAAAGGAAAGCGTGCTACGGAGTATTCTCCTTTGGAAACCCACCCTTTCCGCAACTACATGCTGCAATTTATACGCTTGCGACTTCAATCATTGGTCTTCTACGATTGCATTCGCTATGGTGACGGAGAAGGCGTGAATATCATGCATAAGCTGTTCTTGCCATTGCTCAAGAGACACTCCAAAAAATACGCACAGGGAAGTGTGCGTCAGTTGTGGGATTTATCAATGATGACTCCTCAGGAACGAGGAATATGCATGAAGTCCTTGCCATGAAGTCACTTCAATCCAAAGCAGGAAGTAACCGCAACTGGAATCATACCCAAACAGTTTCTATGACTGCATCTCATGTCTGTAGCTTGACTAGCTCTCTTTTTGACCACTTGGACATTCCAAGAAGACGAGCATATCATCACAATGTGGATACAAAAAAAGACAAGGAGACCATGATGTTTGATGTCAAATCTCAGATGAATCGAGTACAAGGCGACTTCAAAGTGGGTGAATATGCCTTTAAACCTGTGCTGGAAGTTGGTTACAAGGAGTCAGTCAAGGATGGATATATTGCTCGGCAGCTGAAGAACTTTTTTTGTGGATTTGGGGATGAGGATGATATTGAGGAGTTAGATGAACGGGTGTTTGACGAGGATGGTGTTGAAATTTTTGATTTAACGAAATAATAATTGTGTTACTTTTTATTTGGTCAATTTGGCATTTTTAAGGTGAGAACGGGGCGGGGTTGGGGGCGGGGCAGGACTTTCCCTGCATCTTTGGGGGTCGGGGTCAGGATTTCCCCGCGCCCTGCGGGGCAACCCTCAGGGCTGTGGCTTACCTCTGGCGGTGTGTGTATTTTAGAAATAAAAACAGAGTAAAATTTTTTTAATAAAATTTCGAAGAAAAAATTTTTTGGTTTTTATTTTTTTCATAAATAAATAAAATTCAAAAGAAAAAAATGCTAACTACAGTCAAATTGCTGCCCGAGAGCATGTAAGTGGTCAAAAAACGCACTAAAATGCCAGCTAAATTGGCTTTTTATAGATATTTTATCTTACCTTGGGGGAGTGCAGGGAGTGCGGGGCGGGGTTCAAGTCGACCCCTACCCCGGACCCCGGAGTATCGGGGCAGGGGTGCCCCGCGGGGTGACCCCCGCCCCGTTCTCACCTTAGGCATTTTCTTTAACTCCTTCAAATATGCAACAACAAGTGTTTTTGCTTCAATTTTCCATTTGTCTTCGAAACTATCCATCCAATCAACAAATGAGTCGAGAACCACACCCTTCAGATCTCTGCAAATATCGTCAATGACTTCCTGTGGGAATCTGCAAAGTCCCAACTCCCATGGTACTCCAATCAAACAGCTTTCCCACCATTCTGACAGCTCCGAAAACAGTTTAATGGATTCTTCAACTGTCAATCCACATTGCGAGCGAATGTGCCTTTTTTGTTTGAGCAATGGAGTGTTGGACACATATGGAATCAAGCCAGACTGGGGTATAGTTGGTTTACGAGACTCACAAGCATCACAGCATCGGTCATTTGGTACCGGATCAAGCCCCTTAAAGTACCCCAAAAGAACCTTCCTTCGGCAAACTGGATTTGAAGTTGAAGGTGTTGATACAAAGAGAGAGTACATCTCTCTGTTGGTGGCCTTACTCTCCTTCAACGCCACAGAATCGCTTTTCTTGTCTGATAAATCCTGGAGGGAGTGGAAGAAGAGACAACGACTGGGCAATCCATCCCTTTTAGTCCTCCCAAATTCCTGGGCAGCATTGCAAAATGATACTGGAGTCTTGTAATGAACAACAGTTCTAATGAAGGATGGTCCAAGCCCTGGCCCAGCATTTGAGTGGTGCAAATAACCTTCAATTGATTAGGGTTTTCTTGAATCAGGTCTAGTACTGCGTTTTTGTGGGATTCCGAAGACAAGGCAGTTAAGTGAGTGAGCATGGGGGGGTAATTGGAGATGCCAGCTGAAAGGTACGTGTAAATCTTGTTCAGTGTGGTCTTTGAATCACAGAAGAGGACCAGAACAAAAACACTTGGATCAAAAGTTTTTGTTTCAAGAGCTATTTTGATGAATCCAAGATCCTTTTGCATTTCCTTCCGCTCCCGGACATCGTAAAACAAGTTTGGCCGATCCACACACCCCATAATTTCGGCAAATCCTGGTCTCAATCTCAGTCAATTGCACATCTTGTTGTACATTGACTTTGGAACCGTTGCTGAAGCTGCAATGAAAGGAATATCCTTGAAATGAACACGAATGTTCTCCAGATTCAAATAGTCTTGTCTCCAAACATCTCCCGCGTTGGTCATTTCGTGCCATTTGTCTACTGCAATCGCGAACGCAAATTTTTGAATGACTTTGAGTATCTTCATATCCTTTCCTCCAAGAATACTTGTTAAAAATTCCGGAGTCATCCACACAACATCAACATTTCCACTCTCAAGCAATTCCAGTGTTGAAGAATTCCCAATCTTGTTCATATCCAATGATCCAAAGCTGCCGGTCGAAGGGGTATGTCTGATTTCTCCAAATTTGCCATTTGGTCAATCATGATTGCCAAGAGTGGAGATATAATGAACAAAACCGATTTTCGATTACAAGAATCCGCCATTCTTTGCATGTGAGCCAGCAGAGACAGGTAAAAAGTGTATGTCTTGCCTCCGCCGGTCCTTTGAATCAATACGCAGTCTTTCCCATTCAACACAGCCTTGACGCAAGCAATTTGATAGTCACGAGGAGCACTCTCGTAGTACTTGGCAGTTAGCAGGATGCATGCTTCCAAGATGGGATCATGTTCTAGTGACATTGATGTGTTTCCGGACAGAACAAAAAATGATTTCCAGGTCAAATCAACGTGTCAAACGGTAATAGAATATGTTGATATATTGGATATACTGCAAAAAAAAACAAGAGATAGGAGCATATAGCGTGTTTTGAGTCCACTGGAGACGTCTGAAACGCGGCCCCACTATTCAAACGGAAACTGTCAGAAACACGTGGCCAAAAGGCCGCCAAAACTAATAAAATACGTTGAACTACACCTGTGCCGAATTTGAGGAAGATCCATCCGCTGGTTCTTCCGCTACAAAAAATGGAGTTGGCGGGTTTTGAAGATTGTCTATCAGCCTTCTCACCCGGTCTTTTCCTGTGTGTCAATAAAAGATTGGGAAATTTTTTCCGTCTCCCCAATAATCTTTCATTGGCAGGAAAAAGAGACGCTTTTTGAGACCGGACAAAAAACAGAAGTCCAAGTCCATGAAGAAACAGCAAGTGCGAATCAACTGACCAACGGGCCGCAATCGAATCGACAGTATTAACCAACCACCAGCTGCAGTCGATGGCAACCCCGAAGCGACGGCAGAGGCCTTTACGGCTGTCACTGCCTGTCAGCGAGATACAGCGCCAACAGCAACGGCAGCGGCAGCGGTAGCAATCCGTTCCGTCTGCGGCCAGAAGCTCTCACAGCGGATACAATGAGGACTTCGAAACAATGGAAGCATCAACCCACTTCAAGGTAGTGTTTTTATTCTTCACATATTCCCAGCAGCGCGTCTAGCAACGCCTTGATTCACGCAATGAGTGTCCAACCGGAACGTTTTCTGGCGCTCTAACAGTGGCAGGAAGTGGCACGTGGTTGAGTCGTGCATGAGCGAGACCCAAACTTCAGAATCAGAGGTCCATGTTAGCGACGCGTTTGTTGGGACTGCAAGCGAACATTGAACTCATCGTCATCTCGGTTTCGGCGTCGTCAGACTCTTCAATACCTGTGAAGAAGAAGAAGAAAAAGAAGAAGACGTAGAAGAGGAACTGTAAATATTAGTGAATATTAATGAGGACCTGCAAGGGATGGAATAGAGCATGAAGAATAAAGACACTACCATTGATCGATGCTTCCATTGTTTCGAAGTCCTCATTGTATCCGCCGTGAGAACTTCTGGCCGCAGACGGAACGGATTGCTACCGCTGCCGCTGCCGTTGCTGTTGGCGCTGCATCTCGCTGACAGCCGTAAAGGCCTCTGCCGTCGCCTCCGGGTCGTCGTCGACAGCTGCTGGCCGATTGAAGAGTCAGTACCGCTTTCGGTTGACGTCGATTCGATTGCGGCCCGTTGGTGAGTTGATTCGCACTTGAAGTTTCTTCATAGACTTGGACGGGACTTTGCTTTTTTCTGTTTTTTCTCCGGTCTCAAAAAGCGTCTCTTTTTCCTGCCAATGAAAGATTGGGGAGACGGAAAAAATTTCCCAATCTTTTATTGACACACAGGAAAAGACCGGGTGAGCCTTCTCGCTGGGGCTCGAAAATGGAAATTTTTTTTATTTTTTTCTTTTTGAGAGTTCCGAGAGCAAGGCTGACACTGAGCCTAGATTTTTGGCTAAAATCTTGTCTGAGTGAATCCAGATTGATATCGCAAAGAGCAGAAAAAAAATTTTCAGTGCTGATTCACTCAGGCAAGCTAAAATCGCAGGTTCACTCTGTGCCGCCCTTTGGAAGTTTGTCATGTTCTGTTGTGTTCTTTCAAAAACCATTCCACTTCCACTTCATAGAACAGCTGTTGCTCAGATCTCGGGTCGGGTCGCAACAAAGCCCCACGGGTCTGACAGGATGTCCAGCGCCAGCAGCAGCACATCAAGCACCAACCACGCCTCTACGGCTGGGTGAGTATCCAGCCAGAACGTGGGGGATGGAGTCAAACAACCGGCTGTGAATAGCGCTGGATACGTTCAACCGCTGTCGCAGGAAGAGTCGGTGGACGCTTGGATCGCGGCGGGTGCAAGCCCTAAACATCTTACCAACGGGCTTGGGTTCTACGGCCGTTCCTGGTCTGTGTAATCAAACAAGGATAACGGGTTGTATCAGCAGTGCACGGATTCAAAGAACGGGAATGCTTGTGCGGGGATTGTCGGGGATTAATTGGATGTGAAGCAGTGGTGTGATCCTTGCACTTGTTAATATTTATTTTTATTGTAATTGTTTATTTTTGACTCCCAGTCACCATTTGGCAGCCTAACTTCAGTCAAGGTCCAGTCGAGTTCCAGTCAAGATCCAGTCGAGATCCAGTTGAGATCCACTCGAGGTCCAGTCGGGGGTCCAGTCGGGGGTCCAGTCGGGGGTCCAGTGGAAGGTTAGGCTCGAACCCGAACTAGTACGCTGGGAGTAAAACGTCTTTTCACCATTGCACAGGCGTCTTGGGTGCTGCCACTACCAAGCTGTACGTCAAGTCTTCAACTTGCTGTATGTGCCGTCCTTTGGAAGTTTGTCATGTTCTATTGTGTTCTTTCAAAAACCATTCCACTTCCATTTCATAGAACAGCTGTTGCTCAGATTTCGGGTCGGGTCACAACAAAGCCCCGCAGGTCTGACAGGATGTCCAGCGCTAGCAGCAGCACATCAAGCACCAACGCCTCTACGGCTGGGTGAGTATCCAGCCAGAACGTTTTTCTGGCGCTCCAACAACGACAGTAAGCGGCGCGTGGTTGAGTGGCATGAGTGAGACCCAGTCAATGAGATACTTCAGAATCAGAGATCCACGTTAGCGTCAGGTTTGTTGGGAATGGAAGAGAATATTGAACTCACCTTCAATCAGTGTTTGAGCGGTTTGGGGTTGATTCGGCGTCGTCAGACTCTTCAGGTATTGAAGAAGAAGAGGCAGAAGACGAAGACGAAGAAGAGGCAGTATAAATGTCAGTGAATATTAATAATGACAACCTGCCAGGGAGGGAATAGAGCGCGATGAATAAAGACAGTACCTTGAAGCTTGGGTCGATGCGTCCATTGTTTCGAAGCCCTCATCATGACCGCCATGAGGACTTCCGCATGGAGACGCGAAAGATTACCGAACAACATAAAGAAAGGACAAGTGCGAATCAACCGACCAACGGGCTGCAATCAAATCGACGCCAACGGGAAGCGGTACGGACTCTTCAATCAGCCAGGCTGTCGACGACTACCCAGAAGCGATGGACGAAGACCGTGAATAAAGGAATTCACTTGCGACATATTCCACAGAAATACTTTCCATTACTCGGGTTGTATCTGAGACGATATCTTATGGAAAAGTACAAGAGTTGCTTATGTTGTGCCCAAAAAACTTAACGTGACCAAACAGTACCCACTACAAATAAAAAGAACAAGATGGAATTGAAATCATGTCATAAATCTCATTTTTTTTTATTTTCTGTATAAAGAGTGAGTGAACCCTAGGGAAACTCTGCATTTATTATTTTTTCAAAAAATCAGTTGCGTATTTCCTTGCGTCTTCTTCCGAAAATCCGTTCGTTTTTAAAAGCTCCTTAATGTCTCCCAACTTCGCTTGATTCTCTGGGTTGAACTGTTTGTATATCCACTTGAACACTTTTGTTAATGTGGAAGGAGTATCATACTGGTGAGGCTCCGGAAGAGAGTACTCGCGTATTGCTAATTGGAATCGTTTGACAGTTTCAGCGTATTGTTGTTTATAAATGATTTGCTCAGGACTTCCCGACTCCACGCATGCACTTGGTAATAAGATACTGACAGTTTTTTATTACAAGAAACACAATTCAACAACGTAGCGAAGTAAGGCACTGAAACAAATGCAAAGAGGAGTGCAGTTATGGGAACACACATCCATCGCAAATGTTCATTGAAATGCCCAGGAATGATAGAAAGAATAGAATGATAGAAAGAAGGAGAAACAGAATGCAGTAATGAACAGCGTGCATGATTGACAGGAGAACAAACTGAGGTCATCGACAGGTCAGAAGGCGGTGGAAGAAAGGGGATGGTGGGCGGGTTGTTGATTTTCTGGCTGAAGAACCGGCGCACTCATTTGTTTGACTGAAAGAATAAACTGAGTCTCATTTCTTCTCTTCATTTCCTTGTCAATTCGGCATCCCGCCTCCTTTACACACCAAATGATTTGCTCAGGACTTCCCGACTCCACGCATGCACTTGGTAATAAGATACTGACAGTTTTTTATTACAAGAAACACAATTCAACAACGTAGCGAAGTAAGGCACTGAAACAAATGCAAAGAGGAGTGCAGTTATGGGAACACACATCCATCGCAAATGTTCATTGAAATGCCCTACCTGCCTAATTGTGGTTGTGGTGGGAGGGTTGGTGTAGAAGTAGAATAAGGTTGAAGCGTGACGAAGAAGAAAAGAAATACTAGAAGAAAAAAAATCTGAAGGCTGTGCAGGTATTACTGTTGGAGTGAATGTCGGAGGGCAGTCCACTGTTGGACATACGCGAGCCATGCGTCTGATTTCCAGCGACCAAGGAGCTTGATAAAAGCAGGAGATTTTCCAGTGAGAGCAGCGTAAGTAGCCCCACCAGCGCGTAACGATTTGCTACCATGGGGGTGAGTTGTGAAAGAATTCAAGTGGTCAAGGAACCAGCGACGGGAAGGATACTCCAAGGTTGTAGTCAAGAAAAGATCTGGAGAAGTTGTGGGTAAAGAACGACGCAATGTAATGTATTCCAGGACATGGCGAATGTGGTGACTGGTTTTCCAGATAGAGTCATCAAAAATACGACATTGAGTCCCACGGGAATGAGGATCCCCTTTATGATAAGGTAAAGAATATTCAATGTAGCTGGGACGGGTAAGGGGAGGGATGATGGCATAAGACACACTGGCCAAAGAAATACGCCGGGAAGTAATAGCAGCAGCATGATGAGTATTCGTGGGAGCCGTTAGCTCAGCTAGTCTGTGCAATGCCGTAAAGCCAAAAACCAGGAGAGCTCGAAAAGACATCGGTCATGAACAGAAAGAATCCTCGAGGCAGCGATGAGAACAGCACAAAATTCCGACCAAGTAAATAAATCCTGCACTGGGAACGTCTGCACATGCTGAAGATGCCACGATTTTTCAATTCCACCAAGAACTCGTTTTAGAGCAGGATGAGCGCGGATAGAATCCCAGTTGCTGTATCCATACTCAGTATAAACAGCACCAATGCCTGCAACATATTGTTGAACAGTGGAATATTTATAGCCCGAATTCGCAAGCCAAGAGGCATATAAAGCAACCCGTTCAGGACTGTGTGGCATGTAGGGGGCGAGTAGACGTATCTGAGTGAGACTGAAAAATTCGCCAGAGACTCCATGCTTGCTCATGGGATCGACAAGTAGAAAACTCAACAGCTTGACGAAGGTATGCATGCGTGGACTGTTGGAGGACAACATAGTCAACAGGCTGAAGTTGTTTTCGAGGAACACTGAGGGGTCGTTCAATGCGAGAGGTAAACCAGGGAGCAGACATGAGATTTGCAGAGAATGAATGAATGAAAAGTGATGAAATGAAACAAATTTGAAATGCTTCATTGAATGAAATTGATTGAAAATGAAATTTGTAATGACAAACTGAACAAAGTGAGAACAACAAGTGAGTCGAGACTTTTCATGGAAGTGAAGACGGCAGCAAGCGAAACACTAATGGGTGATCTGATAGGGTCGGCAAATCAGAGATAGTGAGGAGAGAAACAGAAGTAGAGGGAGAGCGTAGGTGCAATTTTTCAATCTCTCCGCGGGACCCCAAATCAGCCATGATATTATCATGAGTAGAAAGCCATTGAGGACGAGTAGAGAAATGGTGTTGGATTTCCAAGTCATTTAAAGCTTGCAAGATGCTCCAATTCAAAGGAACTGACGAATGCAAAGAATCCATATTGGCAAAGACTCCGGTATTATCCGTGTATTGAATGAAACGAAGGTGGGACTCAGTTCGAGCCAGGAATGAGACTGCGACAAGATGAGCGTATAATTCAACCGAATGAATAATAACAGGTTGCCGATCAGGGAAACAGAACGGTTCAGGGTGCAAGTAGTAATACAAAGCATCTCGCTGAGGGATCCAAAAGGCAAACCCGGAGAGTGTAGCATCAGCAAAAACATGAAGATGCGCTTGACCAATAGTCCAAGTTTCAAGATCAAGGTACCGCACAGGTGAAGCAGTCAGAAGATGTTGCTGAATCCAACGTAGAGAGGTAAACGTAGAAGTATTGACGGGAAAAACATCAGTTTTAACCTTCGATCGCATTTGATGATAGATGGGACAGAAATGTGGCTTAAGACGCAAGAAAATATTGGCTGCCCAATTCAAGTATCCCGTAAGTTTACTCCATACGTTCAATCGAAAGCACACCACTGGACATATAAGCCAAGATTCAAGGAAGGCCAACAACTCATGAAGTTGTTTGTGGGTAAGAGACAGTTCCATTGAAGTCGCGTCAACCTGATAACCCACAACCGGTATACAAGGACCCCATACATCCTTTTCTGTTGAAAGGGGAATTCCAAGTGAAGTAATGAATTCCTGAGCGAGTAACATATCTTCCGGTTTCGACGTCAGAGGAGCGGAAATGTGTTGGTATGTCACCCCCCAAAAATCATCCATCATAACTAACGAATGGAGACACAGAATCTTCACCAAATACCAATTGATCAGGTGGGATAACGCGCACCACCAATAAGGACCACTACGACTACCAAACGAGACACATTTGTCAACAAAGAATTCTGGAGTGACCGAAATGATTTGAAGCGATTGAAGCAAAATATGTTGCGGAAGCAAACGGAATGCTCCACGCACATCTGTTTTCCAAAGGATAACTCGAAAACCAGGGGGGCAATAGCGATGAGCGTCACGTAGAAGAGGAATTGTATTTTGAATGGTATCGTAATGAATTGTGGCATGGGCGTCAGGAATATGATCATTAAAGCTATCATTTGCAGGATGGGAGAAGTCATGAATCAACCGAGGCTTTTTTCCAGTAGGACGGTCAACGAACAAAGCAACTGAGGAGCAGTAATCAGGAATTGTACCAGTCGCAATGGGAACAACTCGGGACAATGGTATATCTTCTGCAATCTTTTCTTTGATGAAAGTAAGATCTGCCGCTGAAGGAGGCATCTTTTGACGGATACGCGGAGTACGGGGTCGATCTAAATCTCCATCGCCAGCAAACATGCCATTTAACAAAGCAGCACATAGTGAATGAACAAACAGCTGATTGGGGTGAATTTGAAATATATGGCGAATTCGATCAACACGAATGGGAGTGAAGACTGAGAATTCCTTGCACCGCGATAAGGAAGCCATAATGCGTTTATATCGCAGATCATCAACGGGTGGTTGTGGAAGCGGTGGGTGCTTCTCAGTACTGAGAACTGATGGATACGTGATGAGTATTTGCGGATTCTGGAATAAATTCCGACTCCATTTTGGAGAAATAATCACACCAGGATTGTGTAAAAGATACAGATGGTTGCAGGAAGGAACTGCAGGAATATATGTACAAGCAACCGATGACAAAGAAGCAAGAACTGGAGGTTGTACTAAAGACACCGGAACAATTGAAGGAAGAACAGGACAAAGGATGACTGGAGATAGAGGTGGACGACTTGGGTGAAAAAGATATTTTTGAGCGTCTTTTTCAGGCGCTAACCAAAAAGGGCTCATTTGAATGCGCGACAGAAGAGGTATGTTGGACACACTTGTTGGATTTCGTATAACAATAATGACAGCAATGTTGACGAGGACATTTCGCATCCGCACAGGAAAGATGGCGATAATTGAAATTATAGCATATTGCTGCCGTTCGCCCATTCATCAATACTTGCGGCATAGCCAGAAAAGCCATCTCCCGTTCCTTGCGGGAGGTAAAGGACTGATCGCGATTACCATACGTGAGGGAATCAGCAGAAATTCTTCGTTTCTGAGGATACTGAACCACTTCATCAGCCGATCGCTTTCTGTTGACAACTCGATCTGGCGGAACAGGCATCATGTATCGCGACAAATTCAAAACTGGAGCATCATTCTCTTGCATCCAATTGGGAATGAACATGTGAGAAAAATGCTCTTTTTCACGATGAAACGGAGCCAAAGGTAAGTTATTCGCCGATGCAAAATTGCGCCAGCTCAAATCCCACATACAGAACTCAGCAAAAGGCCGATCCGAATTTGCTTCAATAAGGGTTATCCCTTGGTGAATATACTCCTTGTTGTCTTCGGTAGTAATAGAACCATACTCATCAAAGAAAATAGCATCTTCGATGTCGGTAATGCGGGTCATTGCAGTGGTCCAAGCTTGACCAGAAGAGAGTACAACAGGTTTCCCATGGCGGACCGCGTATTTTCGTAAAGCAGCATCAGCATTGACAGGGAAATCCTTTACACGTGCATACAATCCATCAACGTCATCCAAGTAACGCGTCTCCACAAAAAGCTCACAGGGAGCCACAGACTTTTTTAGAATTAAATCCAACTGCAACGGAAACTCAAGAGCTCGAGTAAGAGGACGGAGTTGAGATAAAACTGGAGCGCCATAAGGCGTAGCTCGATGTAAGTGAGGCAAGAGAGCAGGATATAGTTTTGACCAATCACGGTATTCTTGCAGACGAGCAAAAACAGCATTGCGGCGAAACGAATATGAAGGAGGGACAACACCCAGAACAGGAGACGACCATGCTCGTTGATTCACGTAAGGCACAAATCCCCGCAAAATATCTAAGTCTGACTCTTTCTTCTTGACAATTAGTGTTGTTCCATCAAGTTCAACTTCAGCTTCAGGGCGAATAGACGTGGCAGGAGGACCACCAAGTATACTGCCAGAAGGTAAACGAACAGCAGGACGGATCACAGGAGAAGGAACGCCTCCTAGCACACGACCTGAAGGGAGACGATGTACAGGTGGAGGAACACGACCAATGTGTGTCATTGGAGTTTGTTGTGATGGCATGCGGGTGGAGTGGCGCGGCGTCAAAATGGGTCGAAAATTTTGCGACTGCGACGTTTGTTGTGACGCAACTCCCGCCCGAGAATCGCCAGCCATCACATGCTGCCAATCCACTTCTGAAGACACGTCATCTTCAAGATCAAGCTCGTCTTCCATTGGACGCGCAGGCAAGTGTGAAGCAGATATACCAGGAGACCTGGGCAAAGGTCCCCATGCATGTGGTGCATGGCGTTGAGGAGTACTGGCACCACCTGTTCCAACTACAGAAGGATTTTGGATGTGTACAGCAGTTTGAGCTAGCATGCCCAAAGTGCCCGCAGGCGGATGCTGCACAGGTCGTTGTTGATTTTCTGGCTGAAGAACCGGCGCACTCATTTGTTTGACTGAAAGAATAAACTGAGTCTCATTTCTTCTCTTCATTTCCTTGTCAATTCGGCATCCCGCCTCCTTTACACACCAAACACGAGAGGGTCCAGGCTTTCCACAAAATGGAATGACATAAACATTCTCTGGAATATCGTCACCGAAAAGGCTGAATTTAATGGATTCCTCGTTTGTGCGGGTGTGGCCTTTGACTGCCGGTTCAGTTAACCATTTATATAGAAGTGCTGGTTGCTGGAGCTGTTGGGGTGTGGCATCTAGCATTTTTAAATCCATCATTGTGACCACAATGATGAGAGGGACCTTCTTTTCGCACATGATTTCGTAGAAGAGTGTCACTGGAGCCGTGTCGATTCTTTGATTCCTGCATGCCATAATCGGGTACACCAAAACGTTTAGGCCTTTCTCTGCTTGTCTAATCGTGTTGAAAACCGCAATTACAGCGTCCTTCGGACGGTAGGTAGCCGCCAAACCCCCTTCCTGGAACCCAGGAGAGTCCAGAAGAACAGCATTGAGAAGTTTTCTATGAAAGGCCTGATTGTTGAGTCAAAATGCGTCAGAATGCTGCGGAGATAAAAAGGGAAAACACACAGCAATCCGGGAGAGGGGTTGGGTGGCGTATTACCTGTTGTGAGACAGCGGCTCCTTGTACTCCATCGCTTTCATTTGCAGTATCTTCCGCCGCAGAACCCGGGCCGACCACATAGGCGGCGAGCTCAGGGAATTCGTTGGCTAAATCGCTGTTGATTTCGTCACCGTAGCGGCACAAGTTGATCACTCTGCTCTTTCCATTTCCCGTATTCCCGAAGACAAGGGCAGTAGTGGGTTGGCTGGGTTGGCTAGGAGTGTTCCCCATATTTGAAATGCTAGGAAAATGTTGATTTGCTAATTTCTGCAAAAGGACGATTTTTCTTTGGAGGCTGAATTTGCACGTGGCAACAACCACCGAAAAGCGAAGACACACGGTCGATTGGGGATATCCGGTCGCCCTTCAAAGTTGTGATTGGATAGCGAGCTCAGGCTAGTTGGAATTCATATTGCAGTTGGGACATGGGCTTGGGAGGCCATGCTCACCTCATGTTCAAGAATTTCTGTCCATATTTCTATGACTCACGATGATTGATTGGGGGGAGCTATGAGGGAGCATGGCCTTGTCCCAAACAGCAACAGTTGGAAACACCATTTAAATACAACACAAGTAATGCCGCCCTTGAAATTCACTATTGTTGAGGGCAATGGGCGCCAAGAGACACGAAGAATTACCATTGATGACTATACCAAAGCAGGCCAGCAGGTAGGCGTTTCGCTTAGGCTTCACTCATGATGGTGACTTTGTTACAGATTCGCAGCCAATTCTGCATACCAGAGGAGTCCCTGCTGAGACTATCATATATTGACAATGAAGGCGATAATATCACATTCGACGTACCGGAACTCGAAAGTTTGGTTGCTGTCGGTGTTAACAAGATCAGTGTGAAAAGTACGCCACCAGACACTTCTAAGGGAAAGGAGACGACTGACCAAAGTGCGGAAGAGGATTTATGGGAGCTCCGGCCTAGCGGTAGACAGTCACCAAATCCAAGAGTCCTATCAACGACAACTGTCAATTATGTGAGCAACACAATATTACACAAAATATTGACGGTATATTATTGCAATTAATTAAACTATTCATTGCTTTTAAAAAGGGCGTGTTCAATGATGAAGACAGTCTTTGCTTTGGTCACGGCCAGGTGCCAACTGTGAACTCTGTTGAGCGACGACGCAGTTCCCCCACATATGTTGCTGATGCTCCCCAGTCTTTTTTCACGCCTTCGTCCCCCATGGTCCCATTCTCATCAAAGTCCAATCTGCGGGACATGTATCTTGGTGTTGCCACAGAGTCAACCCGAACGGCTTTCTCAACCAGGGCTACTGCCGAACGACTTGTTCGAAATCAGCCAACCGAAACCCGCACCAGACAAAATACAGTCCCATCTCAAGGCAGCTCTTTTATAGCAGATTCCCATCACCGCAATACGATGGCACCCTTGGGAGGCACTGGTTCATTGGGCTTGAACCATGGTACCAAAGCAGTAGATGACATGGATAACAAAATACTTGCAGAAGAGCGCAACGATCGAGCAGAAAAAGAAGATCGTCGCAATGAAGAGAAACATTCTGCCTGGAAAAAGGATGCAGCAGAAAAGGAGAAACAAAAGGAAGAAGATAAACGGAAGAAAGAAGAAAAAGCAAAGAATGATCAAGAAATAGATCTTAGATGAAATGTAAAATCTTTCTATAATCATGCTTTTCTTGTTGAGGCTGGGCTTGTTTTTAAATTTCAAAGAAAAGGAAAAATTATTTTCCCGACCACCTTTTTTGTATTGTTCCGACGAGGTCCTGACTACGGTACACAGGGGTGTACGTCGATAGCAACCGCCTTTGCGATGTGCTAACATGAAAGTTGTTCGCTTGAGTCCATGTGGATGACAGGATGGCATAGGACTGCTTGCTCAACCTTCGAAGAAGAGGGTACATCGGACTTCGCCAGATGCAGGTATCAGAAACTAACCCAGAAAGTCGTCTGCATGGGGCGTTTACAGGGGCGGTGCATGTTTTGCATGGTTTTTGAAATTTTGAAGCTGTTTGCAGTGATAGCAACAGTCAAGTTAGTAAAGGCAATGTATTAGAAGATGTATAAAAGGTGTCAAGAACATATATGTACTTTTCGGTTTTTCGTTTTATGAATCTTGCATGTCCACAGTAGAAACCAACAATAAAACAAACAACAGCCATGCAATGCTCAGTACTTGTAAAAAAAGTCCCGAATTTTAATTATCTTGAAATGGAAGGCGTTTGTGGCACGCGGAGTTACGTTACGGGCCGATTGAAGTCGCAACCAAACCGAGCAACTGCTCGGTTTCAATAAAATACCCATAAACGATTCTTTATTCACTCTTAAAAAAATCGATGGCAATCACGGTATTCCAGATCGACCTTTACATGTTTGTTTGCACTTCTCAGGCGCCACTCTTGTATTTAAGTGGTCCTGTATTCCAGAAGAAGAGTCCACAGCATGGACGGTCTCAAAACGATTGCGCCACGCATTGCATTCCTTCCGCGAAAGCGCCAAGTCGTCGGCGGGAAGTTGAAGTTGAAGATGCGGCGGCCTTCGTAGCCTTCGTTCAGGGTCGCTCAGCACGGCGAGGAGCTCGCCCTGCGTCACCAGCTCGAAGGCCACGGTGAATGCAACGCTGTGCGCGTCGCCCAAGTGGGTCATCATGTAGATCTCGATGAGGGCTTGAGGCGGCGGCCCGATGGGGCCCCGACCTCCATTTATCACTCACGTTTCGAATCGTGAGTCTCTGGCAACGATTCCTGGGCATTTCCTTGCAATCTGATTGGCCGAGCCAACCAACTTCGTCCCCTTCGACCGCCACCGGTCCTTACTTTGCGGCGAGGATATTAAAGGTGTGCTTACGGCTATTATGTACTTTTGCGGTCTTGGCTCCCTTGACAGTTTTCCTTTTTCCTTTGGGAACCAACTCATGAGCGGCGGGCCCGCGACCGCGCGACGTGCCGCATCCCGTGCTCGCGTCGGGGGCGTACGAGAGTTGAGTGACTCTAAAC